>JAWLRI010001047.1:0-45442 GCA_034781795.1 Crypturellus tataupa
GGGAGGGAGCCGCCCCGGGCCGCCCGAGCCCCCCTGCGTCCCGCCGGGCCGGGCTGTCCCTCCTGCCCGCCCCGGGGAGCCCGGCCGGGCTGTTGGGCCAATCTCCCTCTGCCTCTCCCATTTCCACCCAGCACGAGCTGCGGTCTGTTTGTTTATCTGTCTATTTTTAACTCCAGTGTTTATCCTCCCTGAGACCCGGCTGGTTAGGGATGGCGCTGGCAGCTGCCGTGGGAGCTCCCCGCAGAAACCAGCGTGGTGCTGCCTCACCTGGGCCTGGAGATTTCCCGGCACTTCCTGAGCGAGGGCGAGCGCGTTAGTCATGTTTTTGCAGTCACGCAAAGAGGAAGCTCTTCCTGCGCCCCAGGGTTACCGCGTGTCCCCGCAGGGTGCTCGCCCCGTGGGCTCGCTGCCTTGTTCGGAGCCGTCGCCCCTTCTCTTCCGGAGGTGATGGGGTGCAGGGTGGTTCCTTGGCTTTTAGTCATCTCTCATTCTTCTCTCCTTGGAGAAAAAAATGCTTCAAATCGTAGCCCTGGGGCATCTAAGAGTGACTGTCTGCTCACTTGTCCCTTTGTGAGGTTGCATCAGACGTGGAAGCAACAGTAGCAGCAGCAGGAATGTGATCCTCACCTTACTTTATAAGATATAAATACTTAAAAACTTGCTAGGACACTTAACACAGTTAATTCAGGGAATAGTCTGCATGTTTAGAAAATAAATTAGCCTGTCAAGTTACCTTAAAAGCTTTTTTTTTTTTATCTATAAGTTTCCTGGCTTTTTTTTTTTCTTTTTAAGAGTAACGCAATCTGTTCCTGCTGGAGAACATAAGTTATATGTATGTGGTGTCTGGACAAGCTGTGATTAAAGGATGACGTTCTTCCTGATTGAGAGATCGCTGTTTGCTTTGTTTTACTTGTGTAAAACAAGAAGGAGTGTTCAGCTGGAGTGATCGGTGGGACTGCTGCATGAGGAGGAATAGTGTCACTGGCACTTGTAAACCATGTTCCTTATAACTGCAGGCATTTCAAAATACAAACCAGTGTATGTGATGCCGGCGTAACTTCTAGTTTCTCAGTGAAGATGGACCCTAGTATTTCTTACAATGGCTTGTTACAACATTTTTCCAAGTAGTGTATTTTTCATGGCCTCTTTATTCAGGTTGTTGCTGCAAGGGCTGTTAGAATGAGAGCAACAGGCTCAGAAAGAATTTTTTTTCTTCTCTTTCTTCTATTGATTTCTCCTTGCTGCCTCTCTGAACTTCTCATCAAGTAACTTGTATCCTTGGTATCTATGGCACTTCCTGGCCCATCTTTGCTCTACTAGCATCTTACTTACCACAATACTTACCACAAATATTGATACCGGGTTTTATATGAATATATGAGTGTGTGTGTATATGTATATATTCATTTTTCAAGTCAACACCATTCTGCTTTCTCATTACACTTCAGAGTAAAAAATCCTTGGGGTTTTCCATCTCATTGTCTTCTTCCATATTTTCACTTGAAGTGTTGCTCTGTACTTACGAAAGGCCTCACCAGTATTGCCTTATTGCTTTCTGACTCCGTAATTCACTTGTATACATATTTGAACTGTGAGTTATTGGGGTAAATACCTTGTTTTATGATCATAATAGACAATAAGATAGGAGAATCCTACTGCATGACAAGCAAGTGACTGAAGGGAAAGAACTTCTAGTAGCTACTGTTGCTTGTAATTTGGCCCTGTTTTTAGGGGGTGTTTAGGGTACATTTATGTCCTAAAAAGCTGAGTCTTTTAGAATATTAAATTCGTGGTGTTGTGATGACACAAACTGTTGCTATGCTTGTAAATTTGAGTGTAGCCTCGCTAATTTACTGATGAGCAACACTTTCTGAGCTCTGTTTAGAGAGTAAAGGCAGTACTGCTAATCCAAAGGAAATGAATTGCTTTTGAGAAACTTGTAAGTGTACATATTAGCTATCTTTTTTATGTTATGGTAGGAAAAATAAAAGTATAAATATATATTAGAAATAACAATATGTTATCATGTTCCAGAAGAGGCAAGTCTTTTTCTTGAGTTACTCTCCAGAGACATCTTGCAGGTGTGCCAAAACTCTACCTGTACCTACATACATGTTTAACTTTTACGCTTTTATTAGACAAGTGCTCTACTTTGTACAAATTATTTTTGTTTACATATCCTGGGTGTACACCTGCATGGTTTTAGGTGCGGTTGTATCAATAATGCCTTGGAATAAGGCCCTGTAGTTTACACAGATTAAATTTGGGCAGGGGGATTATAAATTCTCATTTTCCAAAGCTACTGATATGTCAGGTAGTCTCTGAGAATGAGCTCGATTGCAGCTGGCTGGGTGTATTCATACACAGTCTCAGGCTAAAAGTGATCATATCAAATACTGTCAGGAAGATGATTAAGTTGTGTTGAAGTAATCAAAACTACATGTCAGCCACTTATTATATAAGGGCACTGTAAATCATTACTGCTCTCCTAAGCAGGTGAATCACATAGTTGTACCTTTTCACCCTTCTGTCTCTTGCTGGCAATGGTCTTGTGTAAAGCTGCTATTTTCATGGTATCTGAGGCTTGGTGTTTTGGTTTTGCTTTAATTCATTGAGTTCTTGAAAGTCTCCTTTGCCACCCTCCTGCCTTCCCTGGCAGAAGTGCTTTGTTGCCCTGTGAACTGGGTAGGAGAGATTGATTAGGGTTAAAGTTCACAATTCTTCTTCCCTCCGATTAATTTTAACCCTGAGCGGTTTGGCAGCCTAATTGCAGAATTATTCTGTATGCTGTTGATAGTGAACATTCAGGAGAAGGCCCTGCTGCTCTTGATATGAATAAACAACTGAACATGGTTAGTATTTAAGATGCATAGAACTGGAGGTTGTGCTGTGGTGGAGTTGCAGGGAGACGATTCCCTTTGAATGCAGTGGTGGCCGGTACTAACTAAATTGTGAATCTGGGACTTCTGCCACCATGCTTTGGGATCTCCAGCTTTCCCAAAGAAGCAGAAGCAAATTTGTTCCGCTGTTCTTGCCAGATAGCCAGACTTCTGAGAAACAGAGCAAGCCTTTGGCTGCTGCCCTTCAGACCCTGATAAGTCCTGTTGCTTCTGGAGTGATAGGGCTGGCAGTGTGTGCTGCCTGGGAGACTCTGCTCTGCTCCGAGGCACTTGCCTTCTCCCTGTGCTCCTGGGCAGAGTGCGAGCTTGTCTCTGCTTGGAACACCGTGGGGTAAAGGAGGGTTCTCCTGCCTGCAAAACCTGCTGCAGGAGGGCTGTGCAGATGGTGTCCTGCAAGCCGAGACTCTTGAGGACCACTGCTGCACCCGGGTTTCTTCCTATCTGTGACGTGAAATCACGTACAGATTTCGTAGTTTATTTGAATAAATCAAACTTAAATTTGCTGCTGATATAACTCACTCTGGACCAAAGAGCATCAAGACCACTGTGGATTTAATCAGATTTCTGAGGTGATTAGTGATGGAACTGGGCAAAATCCTGTTCCATGTCTGTGTTTTTTTTTTTTTTTTTTTTTTTTTTTTTTCTTTTTTTTTTTATCTTTTGGGGAGAGGGTGCAGGAGCAACAGGTTGTTTGGTTGGCAGGTCAGGATCATGCTTCACATGGAAGTACGTTCTGTGAGGTAGCAGTGGGATTTTGCCAAAAAAATGCATGAGAGATTAATGTGTTTTACATGGTTTGGTTTACTGTGTGTCTTTCAAAGAAAGATCTGTCTGTGCCACCACATTCCAGGCTTATCTAAAGCAACCATACCCTGTTGTGCTGTATGCTCGCCCACCGCCTCCCCCCTTTCCTGAAGCCTTTTTCCTCGCTTACCTGTTAGTGATTCCTCTCCCTCTGGTACGTCAGCTCATGTCTATTTTATCACACTGCTGTCTGCTAATCCGAACATTCCTACTTACCACGTGCTTACTGGCTTAAAAAAACAGCAGGAAGGATGATCCTTCTTGCTCAGGATTAGGGGGGAGATACCTCCTCCTCCACCACCATCATCCCGCCAGGAAGGGGAAATGCAGGGGCAGTTAGTGGAGCTGGAGTTCTCACAATTTGCTGCTTCTGGGCTTGGTCTGGGGAGCAAGAGGCTTTCTGACAATTTATGACCAAGCTTAAGCTTTGACTCCTCCTGACAGTTAAAGAGAAAACACTGTTTGGGTGTTCTGTTTATTTTTGTTTGTGTGTTTGTTCCCATTGTGCTTTTTATCTTCCTCAAAAATCGTGCCTTTTTTTTTTTACCCCCTCTGTACTTCAATGCCTGTTTTATCTGTGCCTCCTTCCCTGCCCCTCTTTTCTGTTGTAGTCTATTTTCCGATATGTTTTTTGAATTGTGCTCTTTGGTGTGTATATGATTTCAGCATGAAAGAAAATTCTCTCTTGGAAGAGCTCCCTGGAGGTCCAGCCTCCTGCTCAAAGCACAGATACCATCAGAGTTGGGTCAGGTTTCTCACAGCCTTGTCCAGGACAGGTTTGAAATGCTGTGTGTTGTTACACAGCTGATGTATCAGGTCACACTTACCAGCAGAATTAAATTCATCAAAGTTCTCAGGAAAACTTATGGACCTGGTTGGCTCTCATTTTGCTGTTTCTTGCCACTGTGCCGAGTTGTCACAGGTGCCTTTGCTGTCTGCCTCTGGACTGGAAAGACTTCTCTGTGTTATTTGGCATTTGAATGGTGTCCTTTTTATTTTATTTATTTTAAGGTTTACTAACTGAAGAGAAAACACAGCATCTAGTGATTTTAATATTTTTTTCCTGTTTAAGTGCCTAATCAGATGAGCAAAACATTTCTCTTGTCTTGCATAATTTCAGTTCTCCGAGTGTATGTTTTGGCTCGTCGTCAAGCTTGTTCCTCAATAACAGCATTACTTTAGAGGCTTAACAAAGGAGGAGAGTTGCATCCAATATTCTAAAGTATGTCATGGCTTGGAGAGCTTACAAAATCTATTAACAGAAAATTTGCGGTCAGCTTAGTTAGAGTGTGCATAATGAATGAGGATGTAACTGAGATGTTGCTAGTGACTTGTAAGAAGAATAATTTATACTGTGTTTTGAATAACTAATTAAAAAGCACTTAGGAATTCTGAACCTTTCTTCATCAGAGATCTTGTGATACTGTATTATATCAGTAATGTTTTCGTATAAGGGAATCAGCAAATATTTAGAGCTATATCTTTTAGATTTGCAGTGAAATTACATCATCCTTTGCATGTAGCAATCCTCATTGCTGAAGTGATACAGTAAAATATCCGTAAAATCCAGTGTATTGCATTGTGAAATAAACTTGATTACCGTTTTTTTCTGTCCCTTTCACTGAAAAGGTGACATATAAGTACAGAGTAGTATATTTAAATGGAAGTTTTGCTTCCATAGGTTTCATTTAAAAAAATATATATACTAGAATTTTAGTAGCAGCATTAATGCAGAAAAACAACTCTAACTCTTTGTTCATATTTAAGAAAACAACTACAAAGTATGTTATGTGCATAACCTGGAAAACAGCAGATTGTTTGTAATTTTTGCTAATAATCTTGGATGCTTTTTTTGTTTATTTTTAAACTTGGCATTAGAATAGCAAGACTTTTTTTTTTTGTAGTGGAGGTTGGACTATTGTTTCATAACCTGTCCAGTGTTCTACTAGTAAAAAAAAAAAAAACTGTACAGTATCTTTGAAAAATTAATAAAATATGCTCTTAAAATTTTAATCATATCATTGAGTAGCTGCTACCCTAGATCTGTCATTCTTTATAATATATCAGACTTTCCCGACCATAAAAGTGTAGAGGTTTTGTATCGTTTTCTTGAAAGTATAACTGGGTCTTCCTTTAACTGGAACAAGTTCCAAGATACAAACGTACAGGCTTTGTCCATGAAATGTGCTTCAGATGTACCCATCTTAAGAGTACCACGTGAAGACTGTATCTAGGACTTCTTTAAGAAATGCAGCACACATTTTAGTCTGTGTCTTTTTTTAGGTCACAGTAACTGAATTTTCTTAATATGTGAGTTTTGAGCTGTGTGCGCAAACTCCTGAAGGAATTGCAATGATTTGTGTCGCATTGAATCTAATATTTTGTATTTATTTATTTTAGGAAACACTCCTTTACATCTTGCTGTGATGTTGGGCCATAAAGGTGGGTAACCCCATTAATTTTATCTGATCTTCAGTTATCATTAAAATTTGGGGCGGGGGGAGAGGAAAAGATTTTCCTGTTTTGCTTAATGAGATCTTGCATTTCAAAGTAGTACAAACCTGAATAGTTTTTCTGTAAAGGAGGAGCCTCACAGATTTATAAGAGGAAAGTTTAAGAATAAATCAGGCCTATTTCCTAAGGTACAATGAAGAAGTCAGTGCATGGGGTAGGATGGAAAGACTCAGAAGCAGCCGGCGGCAGGGGCAAACGTGTGCGGAGAGCGGCGGGGAGCACTACGGCAGGGTCGGTGGGCCTCGATCCAGGCAGACCTCTCCTGTAATCTGCAATTTGTGCACGATACCAAAAGCTTCCTAATTCCCGGTGTGTGAGGATGCCCTTTTCCATCCTCAGTGCGTTTCTGGTTATGAGTGTTGCCCTGCTTCTTGAGGAACTGCTCAGTAAAGGTCTTGAGCAACCACAAATACGGCGTTTTCCTCTGCAGGAGGGTTGCAAGTCACACAGCTAAAACTGTGCGCTTTCAAGCAACGATATTCAGTCAGGGATGTGACTTCGTATGCATTGTGCCTCATTGCCCTGTTTGTTTCAAGCCCTGGCTTGTCTCAGGGTCATTAGTTAATGTTTACTAGCCTGGCACTCTTGGTGTAGTAAGGTTTGTGGACTGTTTTGCTTTATTATAAGGTAATTAACTGTCTTGAAGGGACATTTTCCACATAACATGGGGTGATGCCATTGTAGCTAGAAATACAGACAACCAATTTTGATCAAAGGTGTCTTAGTTTGTTTTAAAATTTATTTGGCTGGTTTATATTTAAAAACTAGCATAGAAAACCCCTGCCATCCACTGCTGAGAAATTCCTCACCTGTGCTTGTGCAACAGCGGTGGAGCCTGCAGCCTGCTAGGTGCTGCTGGTGGCTTTGAGCGTTCTGCACAGGCTCTATCAGCATTTTAATCTTCACTTGTCGATAGTATATTTGAATTACAAACATTCCTTCTCAGACTCTTCGTAAGAGCTGCATGAAAGATGGGACTGGGTGAGATTTGAGTGGTTTACTTAGTCCATTTGTGTTCAAGACAACTGTATTTATTTGAAATTTCATTTAAATATGAAAAGGACGAAGTGAAGGTAAATGTGATCTGTTTGTTCCGGGGTCCAGTTCTGTGTCTTACGGATGTTAAGGACAGTTTATTCAGTTCTTTCCAGCATCTTTTCGTACACTTGAGTGTGGGTTATGGACCTGAATAATGCCCTTGCATTTAGCATAGCAAAGAGGGGAGAAACGAATCTTCTGGATGCATATCTTGAATTTTGTTTTGCAGTTCACTTCTTGGCTTCTTTGTGTATTGTTGGTCAGTCTAAGTGCAAAATCCTAAGTGGTTTAGGATACCTGTGGTCAGCTTGCTCAAACATAGCTCACATTCAGCAGGGCTACTTGCATGTGACACCAAGCGTAATGTTTGATTTTCATGTTTAGGTTCTGATCACGGCTTAATGTGTGATCCACCAAGAACCCTAAGTCCTTTCTGCCTGCGTAGTCAATCCCATTGATATTGAAGATTTTTTTTATTTTATTTTTTTCCTCTCCTTCAGGAGGATGCATTGTTTTTCAGCTCGATATAGCAACCCTATAGCTAGTACTCTACCAAGTGCAATATAGAGTGAATGTACATCCTGTTTAGCTAAAAATACAATCTTGCTAGCAAGTGCAGCCTCATCTGCCCGTTCAGTTTTGAGTGGTGGTGTTGTGCTAGGCAGTTACCTAAGCAGCCATAAAAATACCGTTGGGTGATTAAGTAGTTCAGGCTTGTTTATTTACTGCAAAGACGGCATATTTACTGCTCAAGTCCTTCCTCTTCCAAACGCTGTTCAGCACTGACTCATAACTGTTGCAACTTGAATGACTGGTAGGGTTTCCTGTGCCGCCTACGGTAGGAGAAAAAAAGCCAGGAAGTTCCTCTATGATTCCTGCCCATTCCCTTCAAAACAAAACATTCGTTCAGGCTGCAGCTTGATAGTGCTGCATTGTTTGGAGATGGATGATGGTGGATGCTACATGGTGAGGAAACCAGTTAGAAATTAAAGCATGTTAAAGTGAGGACAGTATATTCAACACACGGATGCACATAGAGATTTCTTCCGTGTTGCCTGTCCTGGCTAGAGTAACTGTAACGTGTTGTGGGATGGTGCCCTGAGATGTTGTAGCAGGTAGGGAAATACTTGAGTTTGTGTTACGGTGACAGCTTCCTTTCCTCCCCGTTATCCAGGGTTCTCAAAACCTGCCCAAAATCTATGGCTCTATGTAGGTTTCCAGCAACCTGGTTCCCTGTGGGCATTTGCAGGGGAAAAGGGGAAGGCTGTATATCTTTCTGGTGTGCAAGACCATTAAATATGTCCTGATTCAGGCCTTTGGGAATGAAGTCAAGAGAATCTATTCAGCTTTAAAAATGTTGTTATGTGTTTGTGTGCCTGCACGCATGCATACCCACATGCATGCAACTACGCCTTTATGAAAAGCAAGATATAGAAACCAGGAGGGTGCTAATTATATATAAATGATGGTTGATCATTTAGGCATTAGGTTTTTAATGCTAATGTTGAACAGGAAAGTGCTTCAAATGCTTTATAAATGCTTTGCGTGTTTGAAGTTTGGGATTAGAATCCAGATGATGTAATAATCTGTTAAAACATTGGTTATCTGCTGCTTTTCGATCATCAAAAATGTTATTTCTATATTATAAATGATATTACTGTTAAAAATCATGTTTATTGTAACTAAATATTGCTACTTACTCTGTTACAGAATGTGCCCACTTGCTTTTAGCCCATAATGCTCCAGTAAAGGTGAAAAATGCTCAGGGATGGAGCCCTCTCGCAGAAGCCATCAGCTATGGAGACAGGCAAATGAGTAAGAATCTTAATTCTTAATCAAAACAAATATCTTGTGCAAATTAGGAAAACAATCTTTCAAAAAACTATAAAAATATCTCTATTTTACTTGTTTGAATGATTTATCTAGACCCACAAAACTTTTTTTTTTTTAATATATCTTCATATATGTTAAGCCGTACTCATGTTGTTGTCCTAATTTTGATAGGAAAGAAATTGCATTAAGATAAATAATGCTAATGTTAAGTAGAGTTAAGATAGTATAAAACTTATGGCAGAAAACTTATCATCTGGGTTATAATATATTAATGTTGAGTCATATATTAATATACTAGTTTCTAATATACTGGCAACATTCTACACGTGAGCTCCTCACAGCTGAAGAATTGTCTCGGTGGGAGTAAATGCTGATCGGTCCCAGGCTCATGTTTGGTAACGCACATGTATGTAATATTCACTAATTTGTGAACAAGGACAAAAATCTTGACATGTGTATACCTAATATACATAAACTACGAGGATCCCAGCAGGAAGAAAAGCTTCATTTTCTTTTTAATATATATTAATTTATACATTAACTTTAAAATATATTAAAAAATAAGCTTTTCTTCCTGCTGGGATCCTCGTAGTTTATGTATAATTATTACAACTTGAAGTGAATTTCCCTAAAGGCTGGAATGTTACACTTGCCTACATTTTTCCATTACTATATGAATATTTGTAAAGTAATTATATTATATTGACGTTAACAAACAAATAGAATATTTTTATCTTATAGTTAATGTCTGTTTAGTTACTGCACTCCTAAGGAAGCTTAAGCAGCAGTCCAGGGAAAGTGTTGAAGAAAAGCGACCTCGATTATTAAAAGCCCTAAAAGAGGTAAGGTTTATTTTTGTTTGTTTGTGGGTTGTGGTGGAAAATAGTATCTTATGGTTCTCTCTAGAAAAGCTTTCAGCAAAAGATCATTAAAAATGGATGCTTCAAATGACTTACATAATTTCTTCCTCATTAATTCTACTGTAGGCTAAAGCCTCAGATATGTTTAATTGCAGTGTTGGTTAACTAACTCCAGATTGATGTACTAACTCCAGAAAGAAGATTTTCTTTGTTGCAGCTGTTTTAATTTTGATTAGTTTGCCAAAATTTCTGCCTTTCAGCAAAGCTTGCAGTTGTCATTTTGCCTAGAAAGTATGCTAAAGCGCTCTTGTTTTCATCTCAGCTAGGTGACTTCTATCTAGAGCTTCACTGGGATTTTCAAAGTTGGGGTAAGAAACTGCATATTCCCTTTCATAGAGATAATACAGTTGGTCTTCAACATTTGTTCTCTCTGGCTTCATTTATTTCTAGTTTGCATAGTGTAAAATTTACAGTCCCGTTCTCAAGATATCAGTGATAAAGAAAGGACAGACAACTTTTCCAATTAATTATTTTTGGTTACTCATTTTTAGATCTGCATATTTTTCTGTAGCCTAGTGCATAGTGGGGTATAGGAACAAGCTGCTGTTTACTTCAAAATTTGCTTATTATAAAAATAAAATATTAAAAAGCTTGTGTGGTCATTTGGTGTTACTGTAGAGCAGTGGTTTCAGTAATTAAGCTGAATTTCGTATTTGTTTAACTTTCTGAAGTTCATCCTGGGCTCCCAGTACTTCACTTTCGGTTAAGTGCCGCCATTTAGCCTGTACTTCAGAGCTTAGCTTCGTGCCAGAACTTAGTGCTCCGTAGACAGTATAAGTGATAGTCGTAATCTACTCGGATGCATTAGTAGTTTTTCAGTTTCCACCTCCTCCCATTTGTAGAAATCTAAGCAAATTAGCAGAAATTCAGTAATGATGGTCAGTGTACGTTAATGAACTTCCCCTAGTGATATTTTCTATAGAAGCAGAAATTTTATATTAGTATAGTCTAATTGCTTGGTGTACTGCATGCCTCTTCCAGTATTCAGAGGAGGAATGAGCAGCTGAGTTGCCACCAAATGCTGAGCAGATATAAAACCCTTCTTTTTCTTGGGAGATCTCCTGTGACCTGGGTGTTCAATGAGTGGAATTTCTCACAGAGCAGTCAGTATTAAAAATAAATAAATAAATAAAATAAAAGAGAGAGTAGGCATGGGTGTGGAGTAAGACGTGGCTGAGTGACGATGCCACAGCCTGGCCTGTGGAGCATTGCGATGGCAGCCAGCCAGCGTGCAGAAAGGTGCCAGAAGTAAAACCGAGCTTTACGGCTCCTGTTCTCTAGCAGCCTCGCTGTACGGGAGAGCACACCTCTCTTTACGTGCTGTGGTTTGTATATATGGTCTCATTTACTGAAGAAAAAGATGGATAGGACAGTCCTCTTGCTGGTTATTGATCCTTTTGGTTAATTGTATTTATACGCTGAAATATTTATAGTACTCTTTGAGGAAAAGTGTTGAAATGCTTTAATGTTTAGTCGCTTTTGTTGCTATAAAATAAATAGTGTTCTCTAAGATGAGGGCAGCTGTGATCTCATATATCCATCTCATGATGCTGCACAGAGGTTTAATGTTAGCGTGAGCTTTTAGGAATGGTACTTTGCATGTTTTTCTGCTTGTGGCTGTTTGATACAGTTGTAGTTGTAGCTAAGCTTCAGTCAGTGTAATACCAAATCATGAGACTAAAACTTCAAGCAAGTTACAAATGATATATCCGTGGCTAAGGACATTTTAAGTTCTATCCTGGTGCTGGAAGTGGTCTGTACAACCCCAAATCAGTTTTGCAGTTACTAAACAGGGGAAAAAAGCCTCCTTTCACTGCATGTCTATGGAGATTATGATAGAAAATTAGTATGTTGGGTTTCTATTAAAACCCATCCAAATGCAAACTGATGTAGTTTCAATAGAAATATCTTTCAAAATAACGTATTGGCATTTTAATGTTCTAATTATATTGTCTCTCCCCCTACATCTAGTGCCTTTACTCTCCCGAATTCTGCCTTCTGATGCATGTAAAATACACAAGCAAGGTATAAATATCAGGTGAGTGCTGATCTATGGTATGTGATATCTAAATTCATAAATGACTACATGTTGTGAGCCAGCTGGACTTGAATGCGCTCTGAAAGAAAGACCAAGGAGACTGCAGATGTCAGTGAAATGGGATTGTGTTGGTGCTTGGGTCTTCAGAGGAAAAAAAAGTGTTTTAAACCTCTGTTTAACAATGTATAAACAAGTTTTATATTAGCTTCTGTTTTTTTGATTTAATTTTTCTGTTTTTTTTGATTTAATTCTTCTGTTTATTTGCTTTTTTTTTAATGGTTAGTGTACCTTTAATTGCATCTATATTACTATTAAGCTAAGCAATAGAGCTAAGCTATTAGCTGAGTTAGTGTTATAATTAGAATACCTTTAAACTATTTAAGAATTTCTGAAGTTGGTATATACCTACTTACCTGTTGGGATGTTCTTTTCCTTCTGTGTCTGTTGAAGCCATTGGATAGTAAATAAGCATGTGAAGTAAGTTAAGAAAACCGTAGTAGATGATGCAGACACCTGACAAAGCAATATGATTAGTACTTGTATTTATCAATTTGAATTTAACTTTTCTTCCTGAGTCACTGAAAATATAAAGCCGTAGTATTTGTTTTGTATGGCTGTACCTACCTGTCATGGTAATGATTAACTGATAAAAGCGGATTTGATGATATTTGTAACAGAATGTCAAATAGACAAGTGTTCTGTGTGTTGTGGCAAAATATCACTGCTGCAAACTCTGTTGTGCTTTAAAAAAAAAAAAAAACAAAGGGAGGGAGGGAAAAAAGTAGTATAGTTTCACTTTTTAATATGCTCAAAAGCTGTGATATTCACAAACTCAGAGTGTTTCCAGCATTTTTTTCAGAGCTCAGCTCTTTAATTGGATGATTTAACTAGTTCAGATGGGAGTTTTTTGGTTTCAAGTGTCTCTCCTATTTAAATTCCAAAATTAAAACATTCAAGATCATTATTCAGTAGAAACTTCTGTTCCTATTAAAGCTTTTAGCCTAGAAAATGTGGACTGACTTTTTAGGTCAGATCTCAGCCTGAGATCTCCCCTCACTCTTCCTTCCTCCCTCCCGCTTTTTTCCCCTTTCTTCTGTTTTCTCATTTTTGGGTCAAGTGCTCCAACAGCAGGGTGTTATACGGCTGATGGGAAAGAGCTACTGAGTTTTCTTGTATTTAGAGACCAATATGTGATGAGTACTGAGCAATAGCTGCTTCGAGCTGAAGCGTTACTGAATTCAGGTCTTGAGCTTTCTTTCTTGAAAAGTAAATACACTAGCAATAATCTCCAGGAATTGCTAGGGAGGTTTTTGTCTTCAGCTTTGTGCTTTAGTTCTTAAGGTCACTTGGAAGTGTTTATTTTTTGTTGGTAAGGGAACAAATAGAAACAATCTAACTGCAATGAGTAATGTTGTTACTCGCGTCACTGGCAGTTTCTTGTGGGACAGGAAGTTGATCACATCGAGTAGTTACATTTCAGGGTTGTTAGTGGTTGTATAAATTCTGGGACATCCATCCTCGTGCTGGTAGCTTTGAAATAAAGTAAAAGTTTCTGTAAAAGTCTAGAAATAAAGTAAAAGTAAAAACTTTGTTCAAAGAACTTTCTGGGTTTTTTTTTTTTTTTCATTCTATTATATACATGTTATAGAGGAAAAGATCTAAATTTTCCTATGTATAATATTGCATAAAACAACTAGGAATTAATTTATGGCATACACACAATATGAAGTCTTATGATAGTTAATACCTTTTTTTTTTTTTTTTTTAATTTCTGCATCTAGAATTTGTTTGTGGAGTGTTCTTTGAAAACTTAAACCTTAATATGCTTGATTGTGGCAAAAAAGCTTCTGTATGCAACTGGAACTCATTGGTGTATGGCAATGTTTAGGGGTAATTCTTTTTAAAGTCTTGATCTCTTTTCGCAGGCTGGACACAACTCTCATAGACTTTACCGACATGAAGTGCCAACGAGGGGATTTAAGCTTCATTTTTAACGGTGATGCAGCACCCTCTGAATCTTTTGTAGTTTTAGACAATGAACAAAAAGTTTACCAGCGAATACATCATGAGGTGAGGAGCTGCATGGATAGAGGGTGTGAAACAGCTCAAGACTTTCCTGCCCATTGAGAGTCTGACAAATTAATCAAATAAAATGTGCTTCAGAAAAATCTAACTTCGAAGAAATGCAAACCAAAGTTTTTTGTGTGTGTTTAGTTGCTATAACAAGTTCTGTTAGTGACATAAGGTTTTCTTTAAAAATACTGCTTTTTGAATCCAGATGTCTGATTAACAGAAAGATAAAAATATAGAGCTATTGGATAATCATATCACTTTAGGTAAATAAATGTTTGAATTATGAAATATGCCACTTTTTATATTTTCTGTGGGTTTAATTCAGATGTCAGTTATTTTTATCAAACCTGCCGTCCATGGTTTTGCACCCATTTCATCACTCTGTTGCCAGTGAGGTTTTTAACCTCACACAACACAAGGGGCATGAATCACTGGACACGTTGTGTTTAGACAAGTTCTCTTAATTATAACTCTCTGTCAAGCATTCAGCTATATGGATCTCGGCCCTTTCAAGGGCTGTGGTTGCTGAATAAGACAAACCATACTTAGGTGTTTTACTTACAGTACTATTTAAGGTGGAACTACTTAGTAATGATGTGGATGGAACTTTTATTCAGGAAATGCAAATTCTGCTAACACTTTCAAAGGAAAAGGTTTATTTACTTTAAAAGAAGGAATACTGAGCTCTGTCGTGTATTTGGGATTTTTTTGTCTAGGAATCGGAGATGGAAACAGAAGAGGAGGTTGACATTTTAATGAGCAGTGATATCTACTCAGCAACATTATCAACCAAATCCATTACCTTCACACGTGCCCAGACGGGATGGCTTTTTCGAGAAGACAAAACAGTAAGATGGAAAGAAATGTCATACGCTGACATGCAGTAGTTCAGAGTAATGTAGTGGGTAGAAATGAGGAGAAAAACACTGAGGTGCTCCTTCCCCAGAGAGGGTGGGAAAGTCGCTGCCTCCTGCCCTGTGGGCATCACCCAGAGCGTGTGCGATACCGCTCTGCCTTGGTAGGAAAGTGCTGCTTGGAAAGAGCTCCCAGGGAAGAGCTGCTGGGAAAATGAACTAATGCAAGCGATGTGCCCCTATGCACACGTGTGCAAACACATCTTCCAAGATTTATGGTGGGGAATCTGTAAATTCTTACATCAGTGAAATGAGGGAAAAAAGCACAGGAAGGTGTTCTGGGAATGGGATCCTTTGAAGATGTCAGTGCTTTGTTTCTGTTCGAGATTTATTTTCTCAAGTGTGGAAAAAACCTGAGAAATAGCCACCTATGCATTTCCTTCAGGTAGGAAAATGCAGTCTTGGGATTAGCTAGCTCTGGAGAGGTTTTGTTTTCACCTGGATCCAACATGTGCCTTTTTTTTTTTTTTTTTTTTTTTCTTTTTAGAATGTTTTCCTTCTAGGAAATACGAAATCCACATTCTACATATGTAAAATATTGCAGGTGTAACTTATCACTTAACACAAGTTGAAGAGCAGATTTCTCTTGGCTTCTTCAGTTGAATTCTTGAACAGTTTCTTCTGACTTAGCTCTTTTATGTGAATGGAAATTTTATTCCTGATGAAATTTTTGTTTGTACTGTATTTTAAATTACTGTGAGTGTACACTAATATTGTACTGAAATATAGTTTTATATATATGTATGTATTTTAAAAGGCCCCTTTTTTTGGCTTATTAATGTCAAGTTTATTTCTTATAGGAAAGAGTAGGAAACTTCTTGGCAGATTTCTACCTGGTTAATGGACTTGTATTAGAATCAAGGAAAAGAAGGGAACATCTCAGTGAGGAGGATATTCTTCGAAATAAAGCTATCATGGAGAGTCTGAGTAAAGGTGGCAATTTAATGGAACAAAATTTTGAGGTACATTTAAATGAATATTTTCAGTGTGCTGATTTTGGGGGAGAATAAACTTTCACACTAGTCATATAGCAAAATTAATAGGTCATACTTTTGCTCTGTTACCTATTATTTTAAACTTAAGACACTTAGGATGTTTTCTATGAATGTAACTTGTGAATGTAGTCAGTGTGGTCTGTTTGTGTGCTAGCTTGATTAGTGCACACATTGAGGGGTTTCTTCGATTATTTTGAATATTTTGGTTTTGGTTTTAACTGCAACTCTTTGTGAGAGATATTTTTAGCTGTGGCAAATGAGTTCAGGTTCTCCTAGGCTGACTGCTTATGTTTTAGAAAACCCTTCAGGTTCCCTTTGCAATCGTTTTTCCTTACTGTTCTCAGAAGCCTATTGTTGTCACCAGGAAACTGGGAACCACTCGAATGAATCAAACATCCTAGGAATATGTATACAGCCTTTTAAAAATGATTAAATTATTTCTGTATAATTTTGTGCTTTGCTACACATAGTTGGATTAAATTGAATTAAGCAGTGCATTAAAACAGCAACTTGCATTTAAAATTTTGTTTGAGACCTAATATCTAAATGGAGAGCAGGGAAGAAAGGAGAAGCTAGTGAAATTCCAGCTGGCCACTAGACAGAATGCGTTGCTGCTCTTCATAGAATTAATCTACAGTTTTATCTTTTAAATAGTAAAGTTTTGAAAGAAGACAAAAAAAAGCAGGTTTGTTGAGCAAAGCAAATTGAGACTTTTTCTTTCTTTCCAGCCTGTGAGACGGCAGTCACTCACTCCGCCATCGCCCAATACAATTACATGGGAAGAGTACATATCTGCTGAAAATGGAAAGTAAGTATTTTTGAGCTGACAGCTCCTTCTGCCGACAGGTTTAGGTTATTCATGTGTGTTTCAATCTCATCGAGTTTGTGCATATTTCTGTAGTTTTCTGATGACAGAGGAACTTTCGTTTCAATCTCTAATGTTTTATGTTCTAATAGACTGGTTGAGAAACTGGTGCCCATGTGAGTAGATAATATTATTGCACCAATAGATGATACAAATATCAGATGGGGATCTACCTGTTACCTACAGCTTGAAATTTAAACATTTTGAAATAATTCACATCTATTTAAGCTGGTATTTTTTAAAGGAAGATCTTCAGTCAAACTCATTGCTGTAATTCGTTAATCTTTATTAGTGATAGTAATAAATGATTCAATTCCCCATGTTTAAAATGAAAATAAAGGTATGTGACTTTATCCTCCACCCATCTGCAAAAACAAATGCTTCTGGAATGACATACATAACTGGGGATGTTAGCCAAGTCTTTGCAGTCTCCTCTAGCTATGTAACTAGGTAGTGAATAGGTGCAGTTTTTCCTCCATTTGTAGCAAAATCAAGCCATTGAGGTCATTTTCTAGGACTGAATGTCTGCCCAGGTATTGAATGTAGAAGGGCCCAAAAGTAAACTGAATGCATCACAGAAATAGCATTAATAAAAGTGCTTGCTTCTCTGAAATTCGGATTATCCTGTAGTCAGATGTCACCAGCACAAATGGTATTACAGTACAGACCTACTAAAAAGGCACACAAGCATTGTGGGGTTTTTGTTTTATTTGTCTTTTTAAATTCATTTTTTTTGTGAGTGTGTTGTTTTTTTTTTTTTTTTTTTTTTTTTTTTCCTGTATTTGAGACAGAAGAAACATTGAAACAGAATACATACATTGGGCCTGAGCAGCTATTAGTCTTGGGACCAAAATGTGTAGGCCTATTAGATTTTGCTTTGTTTAATATTCTGATTAACTGAAGGCAGTTCAGTGACACGTACATTTTTATAGTTAATATAAAAGAGAGGAGGAAAAGATAAGTTACCTGATTTCTTACCCTGTCCTATTACAGAATTGTTTCCTGCCTGGGTTTTCCCATACTGGTTTCTAGTGACAGTAGATTATCTTTCCTGCTTTCCCTGAGGTTGTTTCAGAGTCTAGGCTGGGCGCAGGATAAATTTTCTTCTAGTTCAGCTATTAATTACTCTGATATTTCTAGGTAACTGTCATGTCTATTCATGCTGTTTATTAGTATGACATTCATATGGACTTTTTTTAAATATTATTTTTTCCTTAATTATTTTTATCTTTTCTCCAGGTTTACCAGAATTTGCAGTAATCTAAATTGCAGTGGCTACCCTTTCCTCTGTTACTGTGCATAGCTTTGGTTTAACTGTTTCCTTAACTGAAGTCTTTACTGACTTTATTTTTCTTTCTTCTACTCCCCTTTGAAGAGCTCCTCATCTGGGCAGAGAGCTGGTCTGCAAAGAAAGCAAGAAAACCTTTAAAGCCACGATAGCCATGAGCCAGGAGTTTCCCTTGGGAATTGAATCGTAAGTTAATTATTGTCTGGTAATGCTGTTTGTACCTAGGAAATGTATTAATATGTTTATGGACTGCGAAATTCTTCTGTCTTCAGATTTTGGGGCTCTGGCAGTTCAAAAACGTGAATAAAGTTGTGTTTTAAGGCAAGAAACCATTAAAATTGGAGACCTCAGAGCTGATGTGCCTGTTACTGCAAGACCCAAATGTTGAGACCAGAGATTTGGCCAGGTTTATGACTGGGTTCTCACTACACTAATGTTCTTGATCCTACAGGACACTAGAACATCTTTGCCCACAAGTATCAGGACACAGTTGTGTTCCCTAAACGTGGACAAAGCCACGTGCTGGGTCCTGCTTACGGGGAAGGAGGTTCAGAGAAGGGAGCGTGAAGCCCCGTGTGCTCCGGCTGCTTGTAAACCAGGAGGACAAGGAGCAAATGCCTGGGTGTGACTTGTCTGGATGTAGTAAAGCATTACAGATCACTAGGAAACAAATGTGACAATGCTGATATTAAATCTCTAAGGATATGTATTTAAATAGTGCAGTTTATCTATTTCTTTGCTCCATAGATCATTTTCATCTTCTCTGGTGTGAAAAGTAAACTTGTGAAACAAGAATTTATAATGAAATCCCTTCTCTTTTTCAGGTTATTGAATGTTTTAGAAGTAATTGCACCCTTCAAGCACTTTAACAAGCTTAGAGAATTTGTTCAAATGAAGCTTCCACCAGGCTTTCCTGTAAAATTAGGTAAGGTGACTCCTATAACTGCAGTGGTCTTATATTTCCAGGATGTTTGTGCCTATAATATGCTTACAAATTTTATTTTTAAGTTTTAAAAAAAACTGTCTCCTTAATATGAGTGTGTTGCTATCAATTTTGGAGAAAGTAGCTACATTACTGTAAATAATCTTAGGTTTGAAAAAGGAAATCTATCTGCAAGGAGAATAGAGTCCCAGCCACAAAGAATTCTTTAATTAACATTTTTTCTGGTGCTAGGTCTTGCTCTAAGAATAACGTTGGCACATTGAAGTGCACCTTCGTTAAAGAATGATCCTGGTCTCGAGTAAAGCATTTTGTAGGGTTTTTCATGAGAGTGGAGATACATTATTCACTTATGAACAAGTGAGAAACTAAACTCTTGCTAACAAATAGAAATGTATAAAACATTTTATTCCTGGATACATAGAGATATAACAAAATAACAAAATGCAATAGTTGCTTTTCTAAAGGTTACAGGTTTTCTTTCATAGCAGCAGGATAAATTTTCATTTTTGTTCTGTTTAAGCTTGAATATTCTGAACAGACTGAATTCCACCTCCAATTATATTGGCACAGCTGTCTATGCATTTGAGGTTTGAAATTTGCCTAGCTCGTTAAGTTGGTTCATGGATAAGCCACTTTTAATGAGGACAATTCTTAAACCTCAGCATGAATTTAAAATGAACAAGTGAAACGAAAAATATAAATGAAAGCGTATATATTCTAAAGCAAACATGACAAAGAGCTGAGCTCTGCGTGTGAGCTTGCTCAGCTGAAACCTAAATAGGGCAGGATTGCTTGATCCCACGGTATCTCCAGGCCAGTTCCTCCGTTTGAACAGGTTATTCTGCAAGTTGACAGCAGAAGTTGCCCGGCCAAACTTCTATTCATTTCTGTGTTATTCATCTGCATAAAGAAAGACACTTACTTAATTATTCCCATGTTTTTGAATGGTGTATTCAGTTGGCTACTGTTTCCCCACTCAGACTGAGCAGATTCCTCAGTATCTTTAAAGCACATCCTCATTTTCTTTAGGCTTTGAGTTTCATACGGTTATCTGAAATATCAAAGAAGTTTCTATGTATTGGCAAATCTCAAATATCAAAGAGCTTTCTACGTATTGGCAAGTCAGAAAACATGACATTAAATAACTACTGCTGATGATTGCTGAGCTTGTATTTCTTTACTCTTCACTGTACCGTTTTACTTCATGCCTAGATATTCCTGTATTCCCCACCATCACAGCCACTGTGACTTTTCAGGAGTTTCGTTATGACGAATTTGATGAATCCATCTTCACTATTCCTGATGACTACAAGGAGGACCCCAGCCATTTTCCTGATCTGTAATTAAACTGGAAGGTTAATGGTGACTAATACCAGCGTCTCACAGTGAAAACAAATGGATGCGAATAGCCCACAGATATTATAGGTGTGGAGGTGGGTCGTACAGGAAGGGATAAACTTAAATAACCCAGAAGAAAAGGGAACATGCATCAAGTGACTGATGTCCTGGTATTCACTATAACGGGCATCCTGATCTAGGCCCTGATTTACAGCAAGTCTCCTGACATGTCGTGCACACTTTTATACATCAGTACTGCAGGCGTGGTAGTCTGACACTTCGGTGACCCTAGAATATGTAACAGCTGTGAGGACTATCATTCATTTTTAAATTTTTTACATTTCTTCTTGGTGATACCGAAAGCACTCTTGGACCATTAGCATAAAAATTGAAATGTCTTAGCTGGATATTAATCCTTTAAAACATCCACTGTATTTAAGATGACCATGTTATATTCTTTCATGCTTTGTTTTCATGAATTGTAAACTATGTATCATTCTGTATAGTTCAGTAATTTGAATGTTAGTTGAACATATATTAGAAGGAATGCATTTCCTGTAGGTGAATGAACCAAATGGCAACCATTAAACAATTGCATTTTCGCATTGCAGTACACACCAGAAATAGCATTCACTGCAGGGAATAAGATGCCCCCTTAGCACCTGAGTGCAGTCCGTTGTGGTGCTATCCGTGTCCGAGCTGGTGATTCCTTCCCTGAGCTCTGTGTTGATCTCTCGGTGGCTCTGCAGGTGACTCCTCGTTATCGCAGTGGCCTCAGAAGCCCTTGCGGTCGGTGTCCCCGCCGTGGCACTGGGTAGAGGGCTTGGAGCTCCTTAGGGAGAAATCACCACTTTTTATTTTTTCTTTTCTTCTTTTCACACTCACTGAGGAGACTTGCTCCAGTTGGTGGGGAACCATCAACTAAGTTACCCTGCTTGTGTGTCCAGCAGCCACTGGAATACACGGGTGCGTAGGAAGGGTTGCCAGAACAATAAGCTCAAGCGTTGTTGTCTTACACAAAGAAACGTTTCTCTTGAAGTTAGTTTAATTGTAGTGCACATTGAATAGAGCTCACACTGGAAGATTTTATCTACAAATGCTTAGTATGTTTCCAAATTAATTTTCTTCTTAATATGTTTGATAGGGAGTTACATTACTCTGGTTTCTTGAGCTTATTCTCATTCCAAGTGGTTCCAGTCTCCTAATTTGACAATAATCCAGCTTTCTGGTTTGTTAGAAAGAATTTGTGCAACAGGCTAATGGTGCTATTTGTTTGTATTAAGAAATTTAGAATAATGTGCTGTGGTGTAACTGTACAAACATGTAAATATTTTCAAAATTATATTCTTTGTGCACTGTAGTTAAAACTTTTTCTGGAAATCAATAGAGTTATGTTTGAAACTTTATTATAAAGAGTCCCCTCAGTGCTTAGCAGAGGTAACAGACCTGGCTACCCCTGCAGGTGATGAACGGAGGTAGCTTGTGACGGGCACTAAGAGCTGCTCGGCCAGGCACAGCAAAGGCGGAAGCGCTTCCCGTGGACGTTCATTCAGAATGCCTGGGATCCCGTCTCCGTCAACCCCAAGGAGGCTGCTCCAGGGAGGTGGGAATGATTCACTAGCAGCAAATACTGCGCACACGGAGCATAGAAAGGTGAGGCTGATCCTTTTCAGCATTACCTTAAGCCTCCGTGTGGTTACTTGGCAGACAGTGACTGATACCCTGGAGTTGCCTAGTTCTGAATCAAATTGGAAATAAAGCAGTAGAGGAAGAAACAAAGGGAAATGTAAAATTCTTGTAATAACTTTTGGAATGGGGTGCGAGGAGCAGCTGTTGAACATGTGGTAGGAACGATAGGACTTGTTTTGCCAAGTACTGATGAATTCCTACAGCGTTTTACGTCCAGGGCGGGGGGTGGCCGCCCGTGCTGGTCTCCTCCGCTGCCCCGGGCAGTGTTGAGTGCGGGTAGGGCTGTGCGCGGAGCCGAGCGGCGCCGGGGCCGGGACTCAGCCCTGGGGCCGCTGGTCCTGCAGCCCCAGCTGGAGCAGAGCGGAGCGAGGGGCTCTGGGCTGCACCGCGCAGAGGGGAGCTGCGCTGTATGGAAGCTGCGGCGTACACTGGGACCTTCCTCCGTGAGGGGAACTCTGGAAATCTTGTCTGTCGCTATTGCAGGGAAGGACCTGGGTGTTTCACATCGTTTTGTGCTTTTCCGTATTTCAAACTACCGTCCCGGTGCTCGCTGAGTGAGCAAGGCTCAGACGTGGCTGCAGCCGGGTGTTGTGGGCCGTACAGCGGCTGCAGCGCGCTGCTTCCAGGTTCAAAACCAAATCAGAACAACCACCCGGTTCAGCCGCGCGTGGAGCCGGGGTCGGTGTTACCCCCCGCGTCTCCTTGTGGTGCCGCACGGGCAGGCTGACTCGAGCCCGCAGCAGCTTGCGGGAGCCCTCACTGGTTATCGTGGGCTCCAGCTGATGACTTGATGGGTTTTTAACCTTCACGAACACATTACTACTAACTTTGATACGTTTTACGATTTGCAGAAACTTTTTTATAGCGGGTTGCTCTGTTGAGGCTTGTTCTAATTCGAAGTGGCAGCACCGTGGACGCAGATTTGGGAGACTGTGGTCTTTTGACATGCTTAACGGTGAACGCACCCTGCTACCTGTTTTCTTCATGTGAAGTTGCAGGACCTGGCTCCGACCAGGCTGTGTTTTTCAGTTCAGTGACTGTTTTCTAGGCTCCTGCCTCACGGGGCAGGCAGGGCTGCCCCGTTCTCGGTGTCTCCCTCCGCCGCTGCTGCTGCAGCTCTGCCCCGTCCCTTTCCCACGGGGCGTTCGAGAGCCCCGTTCAGGCACGTGGGGCCCACGCCGCAGCCGTGGCTGTGCCTGCGCCCGTGTGCCTGTTCCGCTGAGCGTGCTGCGTGCTGCTCGCGTGGGTTTGTGTCGCCAGGCTGGTTCGGCCTGCGTCCTGGCGGTAGGGATGGATCCGCGCAGCAGCTCGGCCCGCGCTGGGAAGGGCCGCAGGGTTTTAGCCCAGCCGTAGCCCTGCCCGCAGCCGCGCTGGGGGCTCCATGTCCTTCCCCGCTCCTGGTTATCAGCTGGACGCTCACCTTCCCGAGCAGGGAAGCGTCAGTGTTAACTTTCCGTGTTGGCGTCGAGGGGAGGTTCGGGGCCCTGCACGGGAAACCTGCCTGCGGGGCCCGGGGACGGTGCCCGGGCGCTGGTAGGGGCTGTCCCGGCACCAGGCCGCGAGCTGGGCCGGAGCAGCGCGAGGCTGCAGGTCTGCCTGGACACACGGCCGGGCCGGAGCGGCGCCGGGAGCAGCTTTGGGGGCAGGAGCCCAAGCGCTGCGGTGGGACCTGGTGGGGTGGAGGTGCAGGGGGAGCCCCTGGAGCTGCAGGACCCGCTCCTGGGCGGTGCAGAACGGGCTCTGCTCTGTGCAAATTCTCTTTTATTTCTTTTTCCTCCCCCTTTTTTTTTCTGATGGCTGTTACTTAATGAGCAAGTACTAAAAAGCAGCCATTAATTTTGGTAAGTGGAATATGAAATTATTGCAAATGAATTCCTAGGATTGTTTCTTAACCAAACTGTTTTACTGGTCTTCCAAAATATTGCTTTAATTTGTGGCAAAGGGAATGCATTTTCTTTTTCCTTTCAAGGAGCTGCTGTTCCAGTCACTGTATTCACTTTACTGCAATTATTGATTTATGTATTGAAATGATTTGTTACGAAGAATTCTGGATATATTTGTGCTGGAAACCCACCCTGTTGAGTTGACATTCAATGCAATTGTCATTTTTTAAAATGTACTTGTTCTTGATTTTTAATTCATGCAAGGGTAACTGCATTATTTAATCTGTATTAACAAATTTCCTGTAATGCTGCAGTTTCACATTTATTTTCCTTACAATTTGTAATTATCATGGAAACAATGTCACTTTCTTGCATTTTACTATTTGTGTGGTCCATGTTTTTAACTTGCCTTCACTCCTAGTATTTCTTAGGTTATGTCATTTGTTAGAATAAAGACCAAACTGTGCTGGTTGATTGCGGAGCTGATCAACACCCACAGTTCAGCTGAACTCTCTGCAGAGGGTGGATGTGTGCGTTCAAGGAATTATTTTGATTTAAGGAGGCCAGTTCACACTGTTCTGCGAGGGCCTTTTATGGGTCCGTTTTTAAAGCAAATGCAGACTTCTCCATCCAGCCTTGCTCTTTGCCACCTGCTAAAGTCTGACAAATTGTTTTGGTTCATCTAATAGGGAAGGGAACGGCAATGTTGGGGAACAACTGAACCTCAGGTTCCAGTAAATACCTGCTGTTAAAAGTGCCCAAATTAGCCAAGTTTAGATGTAGGTGATCTCCTCCTGCCCATCCTATGGGGTTAAATTTTCTTCACTATGTTGTAAATAATTGTAACATAAATGTTTTTATCTCCCAAATTATTTCCCCTGCAGAAGTGCATTTCTTTAATAAGACAATTTGCTTTGTTCTCCCAAGAGATTACTGTCCCAATAGCAACAGTTTAGGCAAAAACGGGAAAGCTCTGCAAAGGTTTATTTGTCCAAGAGGAGTCTGGGTTTGCCGTGGTGGGACGGTGGGGTTGGCCCCAGCCGTTCGTGCGGCGGGCGGCTGGCCCAGGGGCCGCGGGAGGGGAGGCGGCTGCCCTACTCGCTGCCTGTCCCCTGTAATGTGCACGTCCCCTTCACCAGGCTGCTCCTTTCCTGGCTCCGAGCTCCCTCCGGAAAGGCAGACAACTGCCTGGGACGGGAGAAGGGCAGGGGCAGGACTTGCCACCATCCCTCGGGGGACGCTTTCCGCGTGCAGCGGCTGCCTCCTGCGCTGTAGCTCAAGGAGCTCCAAGTTTCACGGCCAGCAGCAGGGCTGCCGCCCATGCAGGGCTGCTCCTGTTCGCTGGCAGCGTTAACAGGAACCAGCTCCAAGCAGCAGCGTTCAATTACCCTGGCAGTACCTAAGGCGGCAGATGTACCAGCTGCAGCCCAATGCAGAGGGGAGACGCTGCCCTTCCGTACAGTGGGTTAATGACTTCCACAACAACACGATCTAAAGATCAAGGAGCTTCACTTTATTACTATAAATTGTTGGAGGTTCTTATAACTTCACATATAAATAGCTCGATGACGACAACAACAAAGGCACATCCATGAAGACGTCATGCACCTTGTCCGTGTCTATCACTGTTGTGAGACCTATCTCTACTAGAAATAAAAGGCTAGGAGAACTGGCTGCATCACACACACCTCTGGGATTGACAAAATACTCAGAAAAGTTGGTAAAAAGTTCAGGTCTACAAATTCTAAAAATGCCACCGCATAACTGAGTGGCAAGTTCCACTTCATCTATGTCAAAAGGACAGGGTTAAGGAGGTGATTTGACTTACCCGATTCAGCTGCCAGCACCGGATTTAGTTTCATCTCAACTAATATAAACCAAGACAGTTTTAGTGCCTGTCCTTTACAGCCTTTTGCATGCACAAAACACTTGCTGCCTCCTGTTTCTAATAGTCTTCTATTGCCATTCTGAAGATAAAAGGTGAAAGAAATATATTTCAATGAAAATATGATTTTTTTTTTTTTTACAAATACACATTTCTTTTAAAAAGTACTTGACTCATAATACCTTTATATTCCTATTTAAGCCTGTTCCCTTCATTCACAAATAAAGTAAAATAAATCTTTTGTTAGTACAACATCCTTCACTCAGCTGAAACGGCCGAGTCCCGTCGCTGCGCTGGCAGTTTCCAAAGAGACGGAGTTCAGTTAGTCTTGCTGAAATAGGGAGATGAGCAAAAATGTAAATTCTAAATGAGTGAGGTAAAGCTTCATACATTCAATCATGTAAATAAATACCAGTACAGTTTTATAGGAACATGAATATAAGTTTAAGGGTTTTATTATCAAAGTTTTGTAAAACAATTTCAGAAACTGTACATCAACATGGCACAGACTGTAGCCTACTTTTGTCTCTTTACCTGCACAAAAGTAAAAGCTCTGTAACTTGGGAACTAAGAAACAGCTTGCCTAACTACGCTGCATATAACATGGAATCACTGTGTGCATAAGATTACTACTGCAGTGACAGTAAACACAAATTTGTTAGTTTATACAACTTGAGATCAAGTAAAAAGTACATTATCAAGTAGACTTGCTTTTAAAAGCATACAAAGGTCAATTTTAAAATGCACTACCCTTTTGCAATGTCTGAATTAACAAATAAAATAATCTGGATTATGAAAACTGCACAAATCAACCTTTAATCACTGGGCACTGCTCAAGCGGAGATTTCCATGGCCCACCCAGAAGAAACATCCCGACCCGTCGCGACCTGCTGCTCTGCTGCCTGCGACAGGTTTGAGCTGACAGTAAAGAAGCCCTCAGAAAGGTTAGTGCATTTTAACTTGTCAAAGCCAAACAAAACCCACAAAAAAAAAGAAAAAAAACAAAAAGAAAACAGAAAGCCATGTGGCTCAAAACAAACAAACAAAACCCTATATCAGAATGTGTATTTTCAGATGTACTGTCAATTTTTGTGTAGTCACGCTTAAGACCCATAAGTAGATCCGTCGTATGCTGAAGGATTTTAGAACATTTAGGATGTTTCTGCCACAATCAACATGCAGTCAGTGCATTCCCTATACTGCTCTATTACTGCAATGAATCAAATTCTAGGAACACTATCATAAGTGAGCTGATTTACTAAAGGAGATCATACAACAAACAGTCCATGCCTGCTGTAGATGCATGCAGCTTTTTACTTTTGCTTGAAGCATCACCAAGTTAGTAAAGATGTCTTGGCTATGCAGTCCCTTTCTGCCGTGACAAGGGTGGTTACCTTCTACAGAGCCTCTGATGCGAGTTAGTATCCGGAGCTTTACAAACCATTTATAGCTGAGAGCTGTATACATCTAGATTTAGGATTAACAAGTACAGCATAAAAGAATCACACAGGAATGACACTGATGCACGTCTGCAGCCGTGTTCACTGCAAAGGCGAGGTTTAGTCACTCATATCCATGTCCTCTTCGTGATGATCATCCCCATTTACTTTGGACTCCCTTGCTGAATCTCCACTGCCTTTATCAGCTGCAGACTCCTTTACTTTAGGGGAGGAAGAATCTGCCGTTTTCTTTTCTTCCTTTTTCTCTTTCTCGCTGTCATATCCTTGCTCTTCTTCGTCGTAATCCCTTGTGACCTGCTTTGCCGAGATAAAAGAAAGTAAAATTTGCTTTCAAAGCCCTTGTGCATTTAAGGTTAATGCTTTATTAAGCACAAGTTAAACAGATTTTTAGACATACTTTCACATCTTTATCACTCTCGGATTTTCTTTCCCGATCCTTCTCTTTGTCCTTGCTTTTTTTTTTCTTGCTTGTTGATCGTTCTCTTTCATCTCTACTTCTCTCTTTGTCCTTATCCTTCTTTTTCTCCTTTTTATGTCTACAAGGATAAAGCGTGTTCAAGAATGAAAGACAATTACACTATTATATGACCCCAACAAAAATCATGTCCGAACTGTTGCCCATAGTTCCTTCAAAGTCTACAGGGAAAAACAACAGTGTTCAAACACGATGTGCCATTTCTTCCTAGACATGGCCAACCCCCCTGCACTAAAACCTCAAAGTTAAGTCAAAAAACGCCGTAGTTAAGAATAGCAAAACTGCACTCTCTTACTAAGGACCAGCCCAAATCACACACTTGGGATGAAAGGATTATTTAACCAACTTATTAATGCAGTCGGTTGATGGTAACTGTACAGAGCCAGCAGGCTAGAAACTCTGGAAATCTCTCACTCCGTGTCCCCGGAACACAGCACACGAGGAGCTCTTGGGCATTTAAAGTTCTGTCATTTGAATTAGCTTCAAGCAGAGGGAGCAGGCAGGAGAGATCCATTCTTTAACGCATCAACCTCTGGGCTAGGCACTCGGAACAAGAAACACCTCCACAGCAAGCTGGGCTCTACTCTAAGAAATTCTCTGCCAGACCACCCCCACCCCCCCCTTTTATTTTATTTTTTTTTAAGGGAAGAGGCACATTCGCATCCTGACCTTCTTGGAGATGGGGACCGGGAGAGTTTTCTTTTAGGAGACCGGGGCTTTTTGGGTGACCGTGATCCACTCCTGCTTCTTCTGCGTCGTCTTTCTCTGCAGGAAAGACAGACCAAAGCTTGTTGGGCTCCAAACGCTGCTCCAAAAGCAGCTCAGCTCAGGGGCTAGGCAATATACACTGTAACTGAAAACCAGCTCTTCCTTCTAGCAGCTGCCAAGGCAGTTGCCAGGCAGCAGAGCAAGTAGTTTCCTATTCAACCCTTCGTCTTCACCAAGGACTTGCCAGCTTGAACCCTCCTAGCGACACTGAGTCTTACTCCACCCACAGAGAAAAAAAGACAGTTTGTACTTGTTAACATCACAAAACAACTCTGGAAGCGATTCTAAAAGAATCTTACACCTTATGCATGTGTTTGGCTTACTGATTAGACCTAAAAGTATCACGTGCTTTTTGATAAATACCACCTCCAGAAAATTAAAGTACAAAGGAAAAATAGGAAGCATCTTTTAGACACAGGCAGAGAGAACAACCCATGCATGTGCATCATGTGTGATGTGCACAAACCAATATATCCACAACATCATTGTTATCCTACTAAACACAGGAACACTCTTTACATTAAAGCATCTCTTTAAAGTGGCCTAAATGTGCTGGAAATGCAGGGTGAGAAAATTATTTTAAGTTACTGTACCTGCTTGTGCTTCTGGATCGTCTAGTTGTGCTGTAGCTTTTGGGAGGAGTCTTAGAGCGTTTCTTTTCCTTCTCTTCCTTCTTCTTATCCCTTTTAGTGAAATACATGTTTTAAATTCAAGTCAATTCAAAACCGTTCAGATAATACTGTTGCTCTTACTCTATAAGAATATGAATACAGACAATTACACTGGATAGCATATGTATGTTTTTTTCCTGGGACCTGGCACTCAGTATTAATGTAAAAGACAGCAATTATTTATTAATTGGTATTGCATCTATCAACACATAGAAAAAACATGTTACATGTGGTTAGCTGACTAATAGTGCACATTTAAAGATTAAATATTATAAGCCTTCCTATGGAGATGTTACTAGAGGTTTTATTTTAAGAGTCACTAGTTCATCTTCCTGAGTTTTTTTTTCCTAATAAAATACCAAAATCTAAAACTTAATTTCTAATAAGTGTAACAAATTTACAGAAGCAATTACCTGTTTTTGGATGTGCTCCTAGATCTTCTGCTTCTCTCTCTAGAGTGAGATCTTCTTCGCCTTGGACTTTTAGACCGCCTTCTGCTTCTTGACTTTGAATGGGACCTTCTCCTTGATCTGCTTCTGGAGCGTCTGCCAGGAACACAATTGCAAGGCAAAAGCTCAGACATCTCTGCCATGCACTGACCACTGGGATGCACTGTCCTAACTGGAGTTGACAAGGCAGCTGCTTAGGTAGCCCAGCACCGAGATCCTTACCAGGAGCCAGGATACCCAAACAGACCTGGTGTTGTCTAGTTAAAACAAAATCTGGAAATGCCCGGGTAACATTTCAATGAGGCAGAATGTACTGCAAATACCAGAAAAACACAAAAGAGCCCAAATTGAATTTATTTATTTTTGTTTTTAGAACGAATTTAAATTACTATATGGAAAGAAGGAAAAAAAGGCTTAAGGAACTGTTGTAAAATGGACAGACTAAGACAGCTTAGGCATTAACAGGAGTTAGGGCTATGTAAAACGAAGGGCTTCTGTTCGAGCTGTCTCAAAAGAAACACTGTATTGTTCAAAATCAGAGAACAAGCCCTGCTGGCGAGGAAGCCACCTTGGCAGCTGTCCCATTCTCACAGTCCCTGAATTCTTGCTATTATAGTTCAATCTTGTGGTACCACCTCACTTGTTTTATAAAAACACGGGGCCAGGCCTTCACCTCACACTAGTTACCCGAGTCAGAGCCTTAGCTTTCTCCAAAAGGTCTGCGTTTCTCTCATGTCAGTCTGTGAGTGCAGTATAACTTGCAAGAAGCAATTCTGAAGGAACTGTTCTAGGGAAATGTTTTTAAAGCAAAACAACTAGCTACCTGTGCCTAGATGAAGAGGGTGTCCTCCTCCTCCTTGAGCGTGATCTTGACCTTGAATGCCTTCGTTTCTCATCTTTTTTGTCTAGAGTTAAACAAAAAGAAAAACAAATGTTGTTTTAGCATTCAAAGAGATTCTACATAGGAAAATAACTTGGGTTTCACACTACAGACAAAGAGGATAAAAAGGGAGTATTTCGACATTAGAAATTAAGCCTTATCTTTTTCCTCTAAAGCTCAGGCACGCAGTGATCAGATGACAGAGATATATGTGACATATATAGAAACAATAGAAATATTTCACAAAAGAAGTCAAACTTCAGAGTTTTTCATTTGAGTCAGAGTTAGTAAAAAGAACAGAAGCTCTATTCTCTCTCTAAAAGGATCAAAAAGCAGCAAAACTACATTTTCCATGTTTTGGGTACGTGTGCACTGGGATTTAGATCATCTGACACTTGTGAATGAGCTGCTGCATCTCACTGCAGTAGAAATACATGAAATTACAAAAACACTAACTACAGAAAATTGCTTACTAACTTGCACAGAGTAAGAACTAAAAGGAGGGAAATCACTACCAAGAACAAATGCCACTGGGTGCCTAGTGATTAGGTCACTTGCTGTGTCCAACGCAGGGAACTCAAGCATTTTACTCTCCTCAAATAACATCTATCTGGGGTGCTGTGAGATGGGGTGAGGAAACAACAAAAACACCCACATGATTCACTCCCTACTTCACTCTGCAGAACATGTATATCCATTCACAAACCTGGACAAGTGACTGCTTGTCAAGTATAAATTAAGTAATTATAGAATGGGAAAGCATAAAGGCAATATTTTGCACACAGCTAACTTCAGTCACACACTGTATCACACACTACCTTGAAGTGAATGAGGTATTCTGGGAGTAAAAATTACCTGGCTCTATAGCAGCAGAAATTAATGACTGTGCTTCTCGTACTCTTTTCATTGCTTCTTCTATTTCTTTACTGGAGGTATCTGATTTCAGACTTGGTGAAACAAGGCCTGCAGCCACATGGTTCAACCTGGTGAACAGGAAAACTATTTTAGAAATTCAGCATTGCTTAATCCAAAAAATACAAGCCTACATTGTCAACGTGCAGTCCACCCCAAACAGCCCATCTGAGTCAGTGTCTCTATCTGCATTTTGTCACTCCTTAGATAACAGAGTTACAAGTCTATGATGCAACATCCGTGTTGGAGTCAGTGGAACAAGACACTAACACATTAGGCTCTTAGAAATAGAGTTAACTGTAAATAGGAAGAGTCCAGATCGCCTTGCACAGATACGTTTCTAGCGACACTTTCCAATACATTTTTGTAAAATGCAGTTTTGATTCTCATCACTGGAAAAAGCAACACCCCAGGAATCTACATTACTGTGTAGAAGGTTAGTTTCCATTTTTATAAGCCCTACTGAGAAGCCTGTAAACAATGATGAAATTTCAAGTACGGAAGCTCTATGTGCTACAACTTGGCTTTCAGTCAGAGCAGCTGTACCTACTGCAGCCCTGACTAATGCTAATGACATACACTATCTTTGGTAAGTTTTTTTCAGTCCACTGACCATTTCTTATTTATAAAAATGTCAACTTAAAATTCGTTTCTCTGGCTTGCCTGTAATGCTATTAAAAACAAAGTCAGATCACAAAATTTTTAAAACAGCCATTCTGATGTAAGAGAAAATACTTCTGTGTACAAGGACCTCCCAAGGCAGATGTGGTTCCTTTGGATTTAGTATCTTAGGTGTACTTTTCATCTACTGATTTGTATAATCACTTTTTGTGCTGACAGAACCTTCTACCATCCTGTTGCAATGGTTTCAATATTAATTGCAGTTAAGCTACAGTTCTTCTATGCTTGCTGTCTCCACATCATATTTTTGAATAAAACTATTTTTTTTGAATACTGAATTCAAAGTTGGCAAATACTCGTTTTACCTGTTACTTGCTCCCTTCTTCCATTAAGCAATACACGGTTTCTACCTTAACTAATTTTCTATCCCTCTGACTCCATCCTGGCAAGGTGCTTGCTGCACCCCTACATTTTGGACACAGAAGTGCTAAACACAAAATATGAAAAACTGAATTCCTGTCTCCAGCCAAATGTAAGCCCTCAGATGGACTGCTATGATTCCACAGACGTGAGGCTGAGCAACCTTACTTTCTTGACGCTCTTCTCCCAACCACAGAAGAGTCTGCACAAGATCCATGACAAGAGTTTTCTGCAATTTTAACTAGACCAGGCAGGCCAAAAAACTTATCACAAAAGGTTTCATTTTCAAGATCAAGTGTATTTCCATACAAGTATTTGTAAATATTGATGCTTACTTTGGGTCCACTGTGCTCATAAGTTTTAGTAGTTGATCTGCTGCAAGAGACTGTGAAAAAGGAAAAAAGAAATTAAAACCAAAACTAAAGCCATGTTGGAGGATTTTCCAGAGCATCCTTAAGAAGATTATTATCTTTCATGAATGTATCCTGAGCTCTGGCTAAAAGCAAAAGAAAGTCCTTGCTAATAAAAATTCCCACCAGTTATAGATGAAATGGTCTATCATTCTCTTACAATTTTGGAGATGCAAACTAGGTCTTACCACTATGTTTGGGAATATAAGAGCACTTTTCTTCCAAGAAAGCCAAAAAGCCATCCTTTCCCAGGCAGAATCAAAGCACTTTAAAATAAACCCTGTCAAGTTTCTGGTATTTACAGGTTATTTCTCTAACTTTAAGAAAATACAAAGCATATTAGAAAAGTTGCCTGCCCACGGGAAGCATGACCTACTATGAAAAATAAGCAAGAATTTTATTAAAAACGTTATTTTGCAGCTCTTAAGAAAATCCAGACAATATAACCATTACCCATTTGTTAGATAATGACATAAAGAAGGCTAATGCCTTCTCCCCAATAGTTTGGTTCTAACAGAGTCAGCCATTTCCTGAGCCCCACAGAGAGGTAAGTAGCACTGCAATCAACTAGCCTGATGGACAAAGAACCTATCGTATTACCCCATCACAATTATACTTTGCTAATATGTATTTAATGCTTTTTTCCCCATTTGTTATCTCATTATCGTAATTACTTTTGCTATAATGCCTGACATGTATAGAAAGAATGCCAAGTGATGGACTTCCTAATATTGCATTACATTATTAGTGGTTGCAGAACAGATATAAATGAAAAGGACTAAAAAAAAGGATTAAAAGGAGTTCTTGTATGAACCTGCTGTGCCAAGCACAAATGTTGTGCTGCACAATAACTGGAAGGAGTTTAAAGAGCCAGCAGCCTAGCCAAACTCTGTTGAGCCAAGCATTTACCGAAGTGATGTCTTCTAACTGCTGTTCAAATGCAAGAACATAAAGCCCGCGTTGTGAGTCTGTGATTAAATACACTTGTGAAAACAAAAGGAATCATGGAAACTAGTCATTTTACATGTGTGCTAAGGACAGCAAGGGAAAAACTGAAACTGTGTTACATACCTGAGAGTTTAAGTTTGCTCCAGGAAGCCCAAGAGCAGCCAGAGCAGGATCAAGAGCAGGAGCTCCTAAAGCAGCTAAAGGAACAGCACCAATCTGTAACATACAAAGACAACTGTTAGATAAAGCCACATTTAATTGATAAAAGGCTATTAGCACGAGATTCCTAGGCATTACATACGGAGAAATCTAAACTGGGTTTTACCCAGGCTTCCAAATAAAGGAAACATTATGGTAAGGTCAGTAAATATACGTAAGCTTTCATTAACCATGTATTTCAATGCTCCATATATGACAGATTCTTTTCTATAAATACTCTAAAATAAAATTCTTCTTCCTCAGCTTCCCAAAAGGTGAGAAAAGGCTAAAAAAAAAAGTCCAGAAATTCTTTAAAATGGAATTCTGCCCCAGAGTTACAATGAATATTCATTGTAAGTTTCTGAGCCAATTATCTCCTATCTAAGTCAACTTAGGATTTGAAATTAATGTATTTCCTGTTAAAAGGCAGTAAATCATTACATTACTACATCTCTCTCAAATTTGATTAAAGCTGCTAGGAGAATAAATAAGCATGATGATAGCATAAGTCTGAATTCCTCAAGAAATTAATTTAGAAGCCTCCTAGGAGAACTTCATTTTCAGGCCATTTAAGTGAGATGACCAATACAAATCCAGTAACAAAACCTAAGATTTTATGAGCACATCTGCTGATATAATTGGTTTAGTTTCACCAAAAGGTTGTGCTCTGACTTCCTTAACTCTCACAGCCTCCCTTCTAGTTGGCACTGGCAGTTGTGGGACCCCTTTGTCAACAATTCAACTCAGCCATCAGAAAACATTGTTGTGCTGTGTGCACAAAAGTTGCTTCACAAAAAGATCCAATGAGGTCAAGCACACGGGAGCAGGAGCTTCTGCTCACTGGCGACACTGAACTCTTCAGTTAACTCACCTTCCTCGTGAAACCTTACAGGCCTCCTCCCTGCAGCCTCAGAGAAAGTCACATCCCCACTTACCATTTGCATGAAAATAAAATTCTGAAAAGTTTTTAAATGAGTTAGATGGCCAACTCACTTGAATAAATAAAAGGAGATGCACAGCAAGCTTTTGACATGCCTTTGAAAACCACCATGCAGCACAATTTTCTCCACAATCACATAAAGCAGATGCGTTAAACTCTAAAATTAAGTAGGCTGGGAGTAGGCTGGGATTCAGACTGACAGATCTAAAATTAAACTGGTTCACCAGCCATTCCAAGGATTTATATATACACTTGTTTTGGGGGGAGGGGAGAAGGAAAAAAAATCTTGTGTTATTTGTTTCTTCCATCACTTTCCTGAAATTTCTTACTTATTTTCCCAACTAAGTAAGATTTAAGAGCCTCCAGATGATTCAATAACAAGTATATTCTTCATGTGATAAGAAAACATAACAGAAGGAACACAAAGAAGTGTGAAGCACAAAATGAAGTAGCTCTGAGAGCAGCATCAATACTGAGCCTAAATCTTACTGCTTTGCCCCTTTCACTTGGATTTTCTGTTCTCTAATATGATGCATCTTGACTGAAACTTTTTCCATACTGAGTTATTCTAATCCATCTTTCACATGGATTCTCGTGTATCCATAGAAAGACTGAATATATGCTGCATTTTTCCCCCCCACACAATTGGAATATTAATGGTGGGTATCTCTCCACAGCCTGCTGAACTGCAGGAATTTAAGATCTTTGAGATTTCTGCTACCCATCAAATCTGACTGAAAGTTTCCAGTAGAAAAAAAGAGGAATATGAGAGAGAAAACAGTGAGCCCATAAGATAGCAGAAATGTTATACTAGGGAAACAGGAGGACTCCATCTAGCAATTTATTGCCGTTACACCAAAACTCATGCCTGTATGTACATGGGTGCCTGGATATATCACGATCATACGTCTGAAACCATACAATCCAGCAGGGCATGTAAACTAAAACAGTCCATTAGCCAGCATTAGTACATCAATCTGCTTATCCTGAAAACAACAACAAAAAGCAAAGCAACTCAGAGTCTTAACAGGAGACAGGGACAGTGTCCCTTCACCGCGGCCCAGCCGGAGCCTACCTGAGAGAGCGGGTTGGGAGTAGGCAGGAGTCCACCTCCGGGCAGCAGACCTGCCACAGCATTAGCTGGTGCCAAGAGAGACAAAGCCTTAGTCTCATCAGGAATAACTCCTGCAGAGAAACAGCCTCGCATTAGAATGCATCCTATCTTAAAGGCAGAAAAAACACAAATACACCCAGAAAATGTCTCCCTGATACACCACCTGAGTTTGTTGAAAGTACTTATGTTGGCTAAAATACAAAGCTTGTTGTCTATTAATATTTATCATTAAATTTTTTGTCAGAATGAAACTTCAATGTGTGAAAATTTGACTGTTCCTTTTTCTCTACAAATGGTTAAGTTTCTAGAGCAAAAAAATAGCACAATACACACTACTTTTTTGTTAACACTGCCAAGATTTCATCACCTGTACTCGATTTTTAAGTCATGAACCAAACGTAAGCAAGCACAGTCGGTTCTCCAGGGGTGTGCTCTCAACTTTCAAAAGCTGTTTTATGAACAACGACTCGTGTCGGCTGCTTCACTATAAAGCACACAGAAAAATCAAGATACACAAGACAAAAAAAGTTTGATTTAGGGGTTAATAATATGGTACAGTTCACTATGTTTTCTTTTACACCTACCATACAAACTTTGCAAAAATTAAGAGAAGGTATGGAAATATTTTTTGTTGAATCAAGCGTAGGGCTTTTGCTGACTTGTCAAATGAAAATGTAAGTCTCTGCAGATCTTCAAATACACGTTGTGTATGTGTGTCTATGGGTGCGTACAGACAGTGTACTGTGGCACATTCCTTACCTGTGCAGTAAAATGCATACGCTCCAACATGTGCCATGCTTACTGAACCAAGAATGCTGCTATTTACTGCCATTTCAGAAGAAACTTCTGGCCCCAGATCTTGCAGCCAACTAAGACAGGTGTCTTATTTTACTGCCTGTTCTGCATGTATGATTTATAAGGGTCCTACTGTGAAACAAGTACTTATGTAGGTATTTTTAATTCTATCCAACAGCAAAAGCCCTATACAGATGGATTAATTTGTTAATGTGCCCAAGCCCCCAAAATGAGAGTTCAATAAAACAAATTTACTATATATTTGCAAATACCAGTAGTGTTTCTGTAATACATATTAAGAAACTGCATCTCATCATAAAACATACAATATGTACAGGGCACTTAAGAGAAACTGGATAAGCTGCAGAAGAAAACTGTTGGGTGGTATTTTCAGCAGGGCCTGGTATATAGTTCAGGCTGAACCAGGGAAAAGAACTGTAAAACACAACAACAAAAAAGAAAAACCACTGTTAAATAAAGGTAATGGTTCCTTCCACCTATACTGAGAAGTGCCGATAATATAAACAAATGTATAATACACAGCACTGTTATCTTGCTTGTGTCATTGAGCTGTCATCAATTTAGATACCAAAAGTTATGGAGGGAGAGGGGGGAAAAAGGTCATTTAGATAAAGGGCATTAATGCATCAATAAATTAACATACCTACAGAGATTATGGGGTAATTTTGCATGCAAAATTATGTCTCAGAGGATATTTATAAAGTATATCTAGACATTTCAAATTAGTGCAACTACAACATTTCTGGCATCTAAATACAAATCCTCAGACTTATCTTGAGACACCTCATAGAAGATCTGCATCCATTAAAAAAAAATCATGCATCTGATCCTCTATTTAAAAAAAAATATTTAGAAATAAACTACAACTTTAAAAAAGCAATGAGGCCCCTCACCAGTTAATTTTCATGCGTCAAGAGTTTTTTTTACTGCTGCTTTGTTAGAACCATGAAATACTGCATGAATGTGTAGAAATGAAAGAAAAAGAAACAGACAAAAAGAAACAAACATTAACCAAAGAACCTAAATACCCCCCCACAGCCATCTTTAAGATTAGAGTTCCTTCCAAATCTAGGAATATCACAGTGAAAAGTCACAATTAATACTAAACCTTACCGTAGACTTTGTGCATAGTTCTATAACACAAAGCAACAGCCAACATCAAAATGTCTGTGTGTGCTAAAACTGGAGTACGCTTGTGATATAGGGGATAATGACTGCACTAAACAAATAATAAACATTTACTTTAGCGACAGGCAATATTAAAACAGAATTATCACAATACAAAATAAAAGATAAAGGGCCCAGTTCAGCACAGTAGTTAAGCATATGCCTGGCTTTAAGCACATGAGCAACTTCATCATAGTTTTAAGAATCTTGCTGTATCGTGCTTAAGTAACTTGTTGAATTGGGACCCTGGCAATACATATTTGAAGGAAAACCTATACTCCAGGTGATGGACAAAAGCAGAGAATATTACAAAACCAAGAGGCATAACTTCACTGGAAAAACATATCTGTTGCAGTATGCCACATCATTATGCCATAAATATCAGCATTCTTAACACCAGAACACCACAAGGAACAGCCCATGAGGAATTCCTTGATTCAGGCCCATTCAAATGTACTACTTTATTATATTTAATCTTTACATGTTCTGAACCAAAACTACTGGTCAGGTTTCTCCACGTGCCAGATTTATCCACCATCAAGCACAATGGACAAAGTCAGACGGACAAAGAGAAAATTGTTTTATTCTTATCAAAGGTAAACACTAGCATTCTTAAATATGGGCCTTGGAAAATATTTCAGTACCAACTCAGATGGACTGTTACTATACCACATTTTAATGCAAAGGTTAGGACAAGATGTGTTTCAACTCTGCTATTATACCTAAACCAGTGAAAGCAGAAGCAGTAGTAACAATTTCAGAATGAGTTCTGTACTCTCGGCGAAGTATTGTGTCTCAGTCACTAACTCTGAATTCCTTAACTGAACTAAGCTTTCCTATCTCCCAAGGCCTCAAACGAGAGCCTAAAGCATTACAGTATCTTAACAAAAGGTCTGAACACAGACCATATAACAACTTAATTAATATAGTATGACTTATCTGCAGAGGTCTTATTCAAGTGATTTAGAAAAAACTACGATTTCAGAAGTAAATCAAGAAATAGTACAGTGAAAATAAATTACTTATAAAGCAAGTCTAGAAGAGTTTAATAAGACTTCTGTAAGAAGTGTTGTCTTCTCAGCAGATTGTTTTTAAGGTAAGTTCCAAAAACCCTGCTCATTGCCTTTCAAATTACTGTAACACCCTAAAATGTAAAAATAAAAAGAAGAAGAGAAAATGTAGTTAACAAGTGGTTACACCAGGAAAACACTTGGGGACTTGAGTGCTTGCTGGCCTTTAGTTAATGTCTAGAATCCCCTGTAGCTGCAGAGGACCCACTGTTTTTCAGTCATCTGGAAGGGCTTTGCATTTGCCTTCTCCACTACAAAAATCACACACACAAATAACAGAGAGAAGAGTTTATTATTTAGTGAAATTCTATAAAATATAGCAAGGCTGAACAAGAAAACTTGGAATAAAAACTAACACCAGTGCCCATTTGGCACCTCTTGGAAAATCTCACTTGGAAATTAAACCACAATTATTCAAACCCTTGGTATACTGAAATTCATAATGTGAGTGCTTTTTTAGGGAAGCTCTTAGCTAAATTAAGTGGCAGCTTATCTCAAAGAAATGCCAATCTGCTCTCCCATGCACTCAGAGAGACAGAGAGAGAAAAATAACTCTCGTGAAGACATTTAGGCATATGTGCAAATAGCAAACACTCAATTATTATGGCAAAATTTCTCTAAAATGTTCACCTGTTTGCATAAGTCTGTTTAGAAAAATGTCCCACCAAAGTTAATAAAGAGCATGATTTGCTAATAAATCTCACTAAAGTATTAATATTCTAAACTTAAGGCGCGTAAGAACAATAACAGGTTAACTTTCCACTTTCATTAAGTGTCACTAAATAAAAAAATATTTAATCCACAGGCCAATGGCAATATACCAAGGGTTTTAAAATGTTGGTATCTCATATGTTTCATATTCTATTAACCCTCACCTAATGAGCTATACTGGAATAAAACGCCACCATCCAGTGGCTTCATAGGCCATTAAACAATGCACAAACCTTCAGCATATGGTACGACTATCAACGCTCTGTCAACGAATACAGTGTTTGTCAGATGCTGGGCCACAACTGCCGAGTCAGGATCATGGAACTTTACAAAACAAACACGTGAAGAAACAGGCAAAGGAGAATCACTAGAAAAGACAAAAAAAAAAAGGTAATTAGATAGAAGCAAGTTTAACATATTCAAACTTATTTTCAAACTTTTACTTTTACGTCTGCCTTTTTGACGAACTAGGAAGTCACATTTGACAATGGTGTACTTCTTTATGTAAGAATATGACTTCAGTTTTTCTATCAAACATCAGTTTTCATGACCACAGCTATGGAATTATGATGAAGCCACTTTCCTGAAAAATCACAGGAATATTTTTATAGTCTCATTTATAATTGAGAATGAATTCTAAATTCTATTAGCTATATCTATGACCAGTCACAAAAATGCAAATAAATTTGCATGTTCTCACTATGAAAAGGGAAGAAGGCAATGAAAATTTTGCAAAGGAATACAAAGAGTAACCTACCACACATACCACATAAGTTCGCAAAAGTGGTAATTTTACACCATTGGCCCCATTTTTTTTTTTAAAGATAAATTTTGAAATTAAGAGAATAATGACTACAAGACCACGATGATTTTACTGCTTATAGAATTTCATGGAAAAAAATACAATTTCACACAAACTTTTAAGCCAAACTTCATCGTGCTTCTTTTCTTAGTCAAAATCTCACACTAAAATAACCAGTCAGGTTCATTCAGAACAGAAGCACACTGCTACGACATGAATATTTATCATTCGGCAGTAACAGAACTAATCCCCTCAAAATTCAAGAATCTCATGTAGACAACACTATAGTTTTAATGTCACTAATTGGTGAAAGGTTTCTAAACAATGAGTAAATGCAAACTTCTTCACAAGATAGGTCCATATCACCTCCATGGCTCAAACTGTGCATCTGTCAGCAGAGCTATATAAAAACTGCACATAGAAAATTGAAAAAGAGAATGTGGGCGTTTTCAGCAATTTGCAGAATATAAATGTCTACTTCTTACAACAACAGGGAAGAATTGTAGGCTGGCAAGCACTGAAAGCAGAAAGTTTCAAAAGCCCTACTGCCTAAGCAAGGCCTAGGTACTTGTGCTGTGCAGATCTGCCTTCAAACGAGACAAACTAGTCTAGAATGCTGGCTTGGAAAAACATTCTCTAAGTGTCAACGGGTACCTTTACCACTGGATATGCAGAAAGAGATACAAGACTACATCTTCAAAATGCCTCCTAGGGCCACGTGGATTTTATTTAGGTTGAATGCGATTGACTTAGTCTCTAAGTTCTGAAAAAGCAGACGGTTGTCACAATTCAACAGAAAGGAGAGAGTCTTTCACATCAGTCAGATGTTGAATATCTATTGATCAGCGCAGCGCAGTCTTTTCAAACTTAAGATTCAAATGGCTGTGGTAACAAAGGAATATGAAACGAAGCATATTTCATTCATACACATGCATCTCAAAACATTTAAGTATCACCATGTACAGAACAGTACCACCAACTGGCCAAACCTATAGAGGCTTAAAATACATAAGGCTATTGCTCATGGTGAAATTTAACATGAAGTAGTGTGTTTTAAAACTGTATTTTCAATCCCTCCTAAATCCAAGCTGTAATTGAGCAAAAATCTTCAAGAACAGAATGGTCGCACAGCTATCAGCAAAAGCACATCTTTAATTCATTATAGAGAATGAAAATTTCAGTAATTCTCTCTCAGGCTCCACACTAAAGAAACTTAAGAGAAATTATGATTTAATATGGTTGATATTTGAACAATGTACCAACTATGAATTACAGCAGGTAAGTAGGGCAATCCAAACCTCACATATCTCAATCTCTAAAGGCTCTTTTCACCAAAGCCCCCTCATTTTGCAGCCTGTGTCTTAAAACATTAAGATATGTATTTTGAAATGAATAGCTCTACAACTTAAACGCTACTTTTGATGTTTAATAAATAAATAAATAAATAGAGCAGGCTAGAGTTAACAGATTAGCTGTGTGACACATGCTCTTTAATATTACCTTGCTCAATTGCATGGGGAAAAAAGGCCTCCCTTCACTCCAAAACAGACCAACTATCAGGGCTAACTGCAAATAAACATTATATTCAATAGAATCTTTGCATAAAGTTCAATCTGCAGTCATTGCAGAGAAGGTAAAAAGATTTTACCAATTACAAAGTCACTCAACTTATGAAAATATTATGAAATAAGCTCCTCGTTTTATTAAACCTTAATTTTGTTGACTCATTTTTCCCACACACACATCATGCTTTTTTTCTGGGTAAAAATTTTGTGTTCATGAATGGATCTTCATTTCTACGATGACCAGAAAACACCAGTTTCCCTACTGCATTCTAGTAACAGTCCTTTCGTAAGTGCCTTCATTTCCAAATTTTAGAGCAGAAACTTCAGCTTTTATGTAAATTCTAGTCTGTCAGTGCTACAACTTCAGCTGTGCTCAGAAAAATCCACCAAAATACAGTCAAGTTCTAAGACAGTCATAAAGGTTCAGCTTTCATAGGCTGAACAGAATATAGGCTGAAATATAAATATAAATATGATCAGCTTACACTATTTTATTACAAGCAATTCTCAGAGGTCCATTTCCTCCACTTTTCGTTTTTATCAATCATGGAGGATGAAGATACATGAAACAGAGGTAAGAACCGGGAAATGCAGTTGGGACAAAGTGACTCAGACTCGGATACAGAGCTGAAGAATGAGGAGAAAAAAAATGCAGAAAGAGCTATAACTGGCTGTGGATTAAAGACATGTAATATGAAGCTGAGATACAGATTTCCCCTCTCAAAAAATGTCACACAGTAACAAACAGCAATGACATATTAAAAAAATAGGGATATGGAGATGGGTGAGGGGAGAAAAAGGGAAACTGACCCTACTAGAAAATACAGCCTTCTCTGGGGTGAAATTGGAGACTCCAAAACATCCCTGTACTTCTAAGCACCTGCGGAACAGACGGACGCAGCAAACTGCTGCCCTCTGCTGCCATCGGGTCCCGCGCGGCGTTGCAGAGGCCTGCGGTGTGTCTGAAGGAGACAGAGCTCTAGCAATCTTGGGACATCATCACAAGGGAAATGGCACTAAATGTTCCTAACATAGTGACAGTACCGGCCTGAGAAAGCACCACTTCAGTTTCAGCTGCACTATCTTTATTTTACTTCATTTTTTTACTTATTACTTATTTTTATTTTTCTTTATTGCATATACAGTTTTAAGTAATTGCATGGTGTTTTTCCACCAGATCTACATTTTACAGTCAGGATAAATTACACTGTTCACTTCAGCAGCTATTCAATATTTTATTCATGTTCTGTGCATGACCTATTTAAGTTATACTGTATTTCCCATTTTGTCTTAATATACTCAGTGGCTTTTCCACATAATTCTAATTACTGTAGTGTTTTTTTTTTTTTTTTGTTAACACTAATTGTCACAATATCCCTTCAGAATGTGTTATCCTCTTTCATTTAGTGATCGGAACCCTGCCCCCCGCTCCCCCTCCCAAAATTTGTAGTTGTCCTATTTGAGGTGTTGATATCTACATTTCTGAGGTCGTTTATGTTGTTTTGTCCTCATTCAATGCACAGCCCTCACAGAGGGCGGTCACAGGGCTGCTACTATTTGTCTATCTGGAGGAAGGGACCCAGCTGAATCCACACGAATGCCAGAACTAGAACAAAGGAGGCAGAAGCAAGCAGGCAAATACAGGGCCCTACCCCTTCTGCAGAAGTGCAAACTTCTGCGGCAACAAAGCGAGAAGCTTGCCTTAAAGACCGAGATTAAACATTCTGGGCACAAAGATACAACCCTGCTCTCCAGGAAAACCATTTGTCTTCTTTCAACCAAATTCTACAAAAAACAAAGGAACAGAACAAAGCAAGCAAACCAAAAACAACCACAGGCCATCTCCAATGCACACACCAAGGTAGGCCCATGAGCTGTACAAGTGTAACCCTATGGAGCCAGTACTACATAATACATTTGTGCAAGAGTTAAATTAAGATTACACAACATCAAATGTGGTAAGAGAATTCCAAAGTTAGGGTTTCCCCCCCTGCCTCAAGTAGTTCATTTAGAAATGAACCACAAGTGATCTTTTAAACACATTAGTTAATATATATCTAAAACAGCACAAGGCTTCAGAAAGAGAACTTGCCTGTAATTATCTACCTTAAAATGGGGAAAATGAAACAGGAAGCAGTGAATCAAATAAAATACACATCTTTAAAGGTGGTTCACTTTGCCGGTTGCTAGCCATTAATGGCTTTGCTATCTAAGTACAGTTACCCCAGATATTAACAACAAAAACACTCCTGTCAGGTGCTGTCCCTTAAGCTCCAGTTCTGTGTGCATTCCATTTTATTTTACACTTCAATTTCCAACATGAAATTGCTAATAGCCATCTCCAAATAAGAAACTGCAAGAACACCAATTTGTGCACATAACCAACTAGCAGGAGTCAAAAATTTCCTTTTTCTTTTGTGCCAGTAGATTAAATAAGAAAATATGAATGATGGAGAAAAAATTATGCTGATAGCTCTCTCCATTTTTTAAAAATGACAAGAGAGTCTTTGCTGCTTATAGTCTTACCTATAATAAGTAACTAGAAAACAAACAAGCAAAATCAGATTCAGATCATGTTTACTCATCAGAGTATCATTAAGTAATAAAAAAATCCTGATATATATGCAAGCCTCTATCGAGCCGGAGCTCCTTCATAAACCAAACCAAAGCAACACGGCCAAAATCAATGTGAATTCCTGACACACACACACACGCACAAGTGTATTATTTACACGTCAGTGACTAACTGCCCATTTCACTGATAGTCCTTGCAGGGAGCACGCGTTTTCGCGTTATGTTGAAGCCTAACTTTCCAAAATCCGCCCACAGCTCTGCAGGGCGGGCAGAGAGGACAAACAGACCATAGGGAATAGAGTGCATGTGACAGCAGGACTCTGCTGTGCAATGGGTGATGCCTTTTGCCATGGGCGCGCAAGGCAGCTGCATCCAAGCAGCTCTGAGCAGCTGCCACGGACACACTGACTGTGGAAGGGACTTGGAGAAGGACAGGGGAGAAGCAGGAACGGGTCTGTGTGCATTGGGAAATCGGATAGTTGGATGCAGCGCGGCTCGGGAAGGGAAGGGACGGGAAGGGAAGGGAAGGGAAGGGAAGGGAAGGGAAGGGA
>JAWLRI010001047.1:47811-75338 GCA_034781795.1 Crypturellus tataupa
GAGGCAGCGGCGCCGGGGCCGCCGAGCCCCCCGGGGCGGCGCAGCCCTCCCCGGCAGCCCCGGAGCGGGCGGGGTGCCGGGGGAAGGAGATCTCGGGCTTGCGCAGGGTCCACATTAACCCGCCCGCCGCTGCACCCGCTGCAGTAGGAGCTGCGGGGGAGTCATCCTGAAAATCCCATGGGTTAGGGAAAGGGGTGCTGTGCTCGGCGGTGCTTGACCAGTGCAGCAGGCCGGCTCTGTTTGGTATTCAGTGGTTCTGACCCGGTTAGGACAAAAACAAATAAATAAATATATATATACATACATATATAAACACTTATATACACACACACACATATATATATACACCAAGCACAATAATGATGAATAATTTTTGCCATCTGCTTACACCTCCACTTATGTTTCACTGCTAGTGGCAAAATTTCCATCAGTTTGCAATTGATAGATGTGAGAAAATTGTCTCTGGGAAGAATGGTTGACTATATATGCATGTGTGTGTTAAAAGCAGTGTGAAAGGGGCACGTCAGCAGTAAATATCAGGAATATCTAATTGACTTGCGTATGCTTGTGCGCACAGTACCTCAACATGTGTGGCGGATAAATTTGGATACTCCAGAGGAGGCTCATCAGAATCTCTCTTTTGGTGCTGCGGACCGCTGGTGGGAGCAAGTAGATCTGACTAAGCTGATTCTGGCCTCAAACAAACTTCAGTGCCTTTCGGAGGACGTCCAACTTCTGCCTGCTCTCACTGTGCTGGACGTAAGTGCAATGAGCTGCTTACAGGAAGACTGTGCTCTCCCTGGGGGAGGTGGAAAAACCCACCTCAGTGGTTCTCAAATTTCCTTTCCCTGCGCTGTTGAATGTGTAGAAACGGCACTGGTGCATTTTCAGCATAAACTAGGAATTTTTACAGACCACTCTAATCAGTTTTTATGCTGATGGTGAGTTTTGTTTTGTAGAAAGTGGCAGGAGATTTTATCATGGATCCTGAAAGGAGAGCTATCACAGGGAACAGCCTCCTTTCCTGCACTTTTTTTTTTCTGCCCTCCATTCATTTCTTACCTCCTCATCTCTCACACTCACTATTTACTATTAACAGCTGAACTTTTGCCAGATTGACAGTTGCAGTGCTGCTATTAATAATTGCAAAGGCAAGTGTACAGCTCTCACCTGTGTACAAGATTATTCTGTGTGTCAATTTAACTTGATTTGCTTCTTGAATGGGAGAGAAAACCACTGCAAGGTACAAATTATATTTAAAACTTTATTTTTTAGGTGCATGATAATCAACTGACATCTCTTCCTGCCGCTTTAGGACATTTAGAAAATCTTCAGAAACTTGACGTCAGGTGAGTACATTTTACAAAATGAAAACTTGGTAAATACTGCAGTGACTTCGAAGATATGGGTATGCAATCGAAATATTTTAAATTTGTCTTTCAGAAAATGTATTTTCAGATTGTTTTTATCTAGGGAGTATTTTCTTACTCTGAAATTCTTAATTTTTGTCTGAAATTCTTGATTTTTGTGACTATATGGATGTTACAATGTAAAAAATGTTTCATGGGAGCCTGTTCCACTGCACATGTAATTGTTAGTTGCTCTCTACCGACAAGAAATATTCAGTGTGTCTGATGCTGGATGTACTTTATACTTGTCATAGGGTCTGTAGAGTGTGGGTTTAAAGGGGTTGTGCATGGCAAAGATAGCCCTGCTGGTTACTAGTGTCATAGTCCTAGTTAGAATGGCATAACAATGTTCCATGTGCAGGTGGAGTTTGCAAAATTGCTGAATTGATTTTCCTTTTGTTTTTCTGTGTTTTAATACTAGCCACAACAAACTGAAAACTCTCCCCGAGGAACTGATGAAGCTGACACATTTGAAGAGCCTTCTTCTTCATCACAATGAGCTCAGTTGTCTGCCAGATGGATTTGGACAGCTTGTCAATTTAGAAGAACTAGTAAATTACAATTCTTTAAAATATTTATTTGTTAAAAAAGACTGATTTATCAATGTCTTGATACTGGTAGTAAAGAGTATAGTTTAAATTGCAGAACTTTATAAATATTCTAGTGATTTACATAGCTTATCAGATGTTCCAATTTTTCTTGTTTGAAACTAAGTTTTGCTTTTAGTTTGCTAGATATTTGAAGAAAATACAAATCCCTAGTGATCTATAAGTCATGGGAGATTTCCCTCTTCCATTCATATTTCTAAGAGGAAGGATCCTGGGGATGCCAGCCAGCAATCTAATTTTAATGTTCTGCCACTAATTAACTTTGCAGTAGCAGTACTCATGGGATATTTTAAACATCTCTATTTCTAACCTCTTTCTCCCTCTGTGTTTCTTTTTTTTTAATCTTCAGGATCTTTCCAACAATCATCTTACAGACATTCCAACAAGTTTTGCTTTGCTCATTAATGTAGTGCGACTCAATGTGGCTTATAATCAACTCAGGAGCCTGCCTGCAGATATTAGTGCAATGAAAAGTAAATTATTTTCCTCAGTTTATAGAATGTCATATGGTTAATTCTGTCATTGTGATTAGAGATATGTTGCATATTATTCAGCATTAAGAAAATGTGTTACTAAAGAGTTAATAAATTTTCAGAAATACGATTCCAGAATGAATAATAATAATAAAACTCAGCTCATAGCCACTGTATATCAAGTTTGAATCCTTTTGGGTTTGGTATTTCCACATAAATAGGGCAGAGGAAATAATTGGAGAAATTTAAGGATTAATATTATTTTGCTTAGAAATCAGTAGTCTTAAAACTACATTTTCAAGTGCAGAAGTGTACATAATTAGATGCTTGAATTTCTGGGGAGAGAATAAATGTAAAATGGTGAAGAAATATGCTTGCTTTTAAGATTTGAATAATACTGAGTATCAAGATTATTATGCTTAAATGAAACACATTCTAATTGCTGTGGTTGATCTACAGGAACAGATAGACTGCTGGCTTTTTACAGTGGTAAATTATCTGCAGAAATTTCTGGAATGGTCTCTGGCAATAGGCCTGTGACAGTCCCTTCCTGTTCCTTCCTGTGTTTCAAAGGATGGTACCAGGCAGTGTTGTCGAAGGCATTCCAGAACATCTTATGAAGTGCAAATGAAAAGCCTAAACACGTGTCTGGCTTTCGCAAAAGTTGGTGTTAACTGATTTCTTACAAAATTCTCATAGGCAGAAGGTTATGATTATTTTTATAATACCATAATTAGAATTCTGTAGAATCATTTTTTGTTTATTCTTTTTCTCACTTGAACATTTATTTCGATAGGGCTAAGACAGCTGGATTGTACTAAAAACTACCTGGAAACTGTACCTTCTGAATTGGCAAGTATGATGTCTTTGGAACAACTTTATCTGAGAAAAAATAAGTTACGTCACTTGCCAGAATTTCCTTCATGCAAATTACTGAAGGTAAGGTTTGAAACAGATAGTGTATTGATATTTATAGATAAATAGTGCCCAAAAGTAATTGGAGAAATGTAAGAATTAGTACTTTTTTTCTGTTCAGAAGTCAGTAGCCTTAAGAATGTGCAATGAGCAGTTTGACAGGTTATTATCCTCAGTGCCCGTCTTGAGCGGAAAATTATGCATAAATAGGAGATGCTTGAAATTACAGAGGAGAGAGAAAACAAAATGGTGTAAATATATTTGCATTTTTTTATGATAATGTTTGTTACTTTAAATGCAAGTTATTTTGAATTACTGTCATCAGTAGTTAATAATTCTGTGGCAGAATTACATTTATTGTAGTTCATTTGCAGTTATTTTGCTGTTCTGACTGGTTAAGTTTAATGTCATTTGGAAAACAAACTTGCAGCATTGCTTACTCTTCAGAACTGGGGAGTAAAAAAGAATGTTAAAAAAAAGTAGATGTAGTAGAGAAGTGACTGGATGTAATAACTGTGTGCAGTGCGTGTGAAGTGCCGTGTCCTAGCGGTCCAGCAGCGTGTGTGTGCTCCTGGTCCAAGGAAGCACTGCCTGCTTCCAGTGTGAGAGAGGCATTCCAAAGAGCTGCCCTCTCAGCTTGCTGTAGCTTGGAGCTTAAGGAAGTGTACCTGAGGAAAGGAAGATATGTAGCAGAGTGATTCCAGCTTTGGGCTTGGAACTCAAAGCTATGCGTTCTGTGATGGCTCCAGGAAAACTAGGTTCAGATTCAAGTCCAAGTCTTCAGAGGCTTTGTTTTTTTTTTTTCATATGTAGGTGAAAGGAAGTCAAATTCTATATTTTCTCCACATGTCATCATGTGTTTTTGCCAATGTCATTATTCAGGAGATTAATAAATTATAGAGTAATTTTGCCAGAATAATTGTGGGTGATCTTTGCTTTTGTAGGAATTACATGCTGGTGAAAATCAAATTGAAGTTTTAAATGCTGAGAATCTTAAGCACCTGAATTCTCTCTCTGTATTGGAACTTAGAGATAACAAGATAAAATCTATTCCTGATGAAATTACTGTGCTTCAGAATTTGGAACGTCTTGATCTAGCCAACAATGATATCAGTAGGTAATATTAAAAACTGCGTATGTCTGTGTTGAGGCATAGCTATTGACCTCCATATTTGCTTAAAACAGAATATTGATTCACTAGTAATTCTACAGTTGATGTATTGAAATTTCTAAAATATAATTAAAAATGACTGAGGGATAAAAAAAAGCCTTTCCGTTTTATCTAAATGCTACGATCCAGCTGTGTCTTTTTAAAACATAATATATTCTGTATCTTTTGATATCAACGTGAGCTTTAGAATACCAGATCATCTGAAAAAACATTGTTCATTCTTTAGAATTTGTTTTGAAGTTGCACTGAAATGTGTTGCTTCCAATTGCAGATTGCCATATACATTGGGGAATCTTCCTCAGCTGAAATTCCTGGCATTAGAGGGAAATCCTCTGAGGGCCATTCGAAGAGACCTTCTGCAAGTAAGCACATTTGGACAATATGTAAAGTTTGGCTTTGTTGTAAATTTTCATTACTCCAATTGTGGAGTCAAACATTTTAAAAAAATAGCAAATATCTAGATTTCAGGTGCCCTGTGCAACTTTAATGTCTCTTGTGTGTTGTGACTCAGGAGCTCTTTCCACTGGAGTGTGATACAATGCGTAAAATAACGAGGTTGTGAAATAAAGGAGGTGATTTGCTACAGATGTTGTAAAATATATTGCAGATGAAGCAAGGGATGACTGAAGAATGAAGGGTAAGGCAGCTGGCTGCTGCCTTGGGAAACTAGGTTATAACTGTGTTGCAGTTACAGTCCATTGTGATGCTAGACAAGTACTTTAAATTGAGCTTTTCCTAGATAAGCATGGATTTCTGTTTTCATTTCCTTCCTGCTTGAATTAAGGATCTAGGATTCAATTTCCAAAGAGTATTTGATGGTAGATGTGTTGTGAGGAATGACAGACAATACGATGTACTACATTTACTTTTGGATAACCTACACCTCAGATTATCTCTGTTCTCTCTTAATATAATTTTCAAAGTGAAGTAAAGATACAGATTATCTTTGAGAAAAGAAGTACTTCAGACATCAGGGAGACAGGAGTGTGGGAGCTACTCCTGCTATGGAATTCATTTTCCTTCTACCTCCCAGCAGGCCCCCTTTCATTGATGATATAGATTACTTCTTTTTGAGCTGTTGCCAGTGCTGTAAAACAAATGTTTCTGAAATACTTGAATTCTCCAAAAATAAGAAATCAGAGACCTGATCATGATTAAGTGAGCACTGGATGCCTTTAGTTAATGGAGAGGGGTTCAGTGAATGGAAGTTACATGGGATCACGGGGTTCAAAGCTATGCCACAATATATGTATGAATACGTGCAAAGGAGACTGAGCTTGGATTGCCTCATTACTTACATTATGGTATTCTCTGACTTCTGAAGATTTTCATCTCTTTCAAGTGTAAGAGAGTGTGTGTGTGTAATTTATTGCAAATATTTCTTATGTATTTTATAGCAAACCAGAGGTATGGGATTTCTATTACAACATTTTATTCTTGCTCACTACCAACACTAGAAAGCTGCAGAATGGACAGTTTGTGTGCACCATCTGTATTTTTTTTCTTCTTGATTTAATGGAGCAATTGACAAATCTTCTAAGTTCTCTGGACACTCGCCAGCCCTACCTATGCCTGCCAATCCCAGTTTCCTCCAGCCTCTCTTTCTCAGGATTTGGTCTTTGATTTCTGCTGTCTAATCTCACTAGATTCCTTGTTCGTTTGTTCCTTTCTCACGTCCACATTTTCTTTTTCCTCTCAGAATTCAGATCAATTAGTCTTGTTTGTAATATCGACATCAGTTAGAATTCAAAACAGTAATACATATTCAGTGTGCTAACTCGGTCCATGGTGTTACAGGAACAAGGAGAAGCACATGGAAAGTCTAGCTTAAAAAACAACCTGGGTGGGTGAGAATATGCTTGATTATTCACAGATTATGCAGATGGTAACATTGTTGTTTCACTAATATAAGTTGTTGTGAGAGGACTGAAAATGAAATCTCTGAAGAAATTCAGCTTAAAAAAAATATGCTGTTAACAGCAGTGTTTTCCCCAGGTCTTATAATTTGGCCAAAATTGTGTGTAAAGTTATTGAAATTGTGAACAGTCACTCTCCCTGGAAATATGAACTTCCTTCTCCAAAGCATAATTGTGTTAGATATTTTTTAAAGAAAAAGAAATCATTTAATTTATAATTTTTTCCTTGTTCTTGGAACTGGATGAAATTTTAGATACAGGATTAATAATGTGGAGTCTAAGGTGGTTCCTTGTGTCTGGCATGGCCTCAGATTTCAGCTGGAATTAGTAGATACAACGGCACATAAGTAAATACTGCAGAGAGAGTTTTTCTACAGGACATGTTGGAGTGGCTTTTATAGTTAGCAGGGCTGTGAATTCCACCTACGCAACTGATGTTTGTCATCCTTCCTTTCTAAAACAGCTATATATAGATAAGGACTCGGAAATGCTTGTTTCACCTTTTCTTTTCCTTTTTTTCTTTTTTTAAGAAAGGAACCCAAGAACTTCTGAAATACCTAAGAAGCAAAATCCAAGGTATATTCCTATATTGTACTGCATTTTTTAAGAGAACCTTTTATGAGATTAATACAAGACAGAGCTTAGCCAGGGTAGCTGTTTTTAGAAATATTTTCCCCCTGGTTTTCCTGCAATTAATGTTTTCTTCACTCAATAGTTTGCTCTTACATTTCAGTGCAATTTCCCTTCCTTGTTCTCTTAGATGATACCAAATAACAAACATGGAGACATATGATTTAAGAAGATAACCTTGTTCATTTTCCTCTAGTCCTTTATACGTTTTGCATGAGAAATTAAGATAGCTTCCATTTTGATTTCCCCCCACTCGACCTAGTGAGAACCTTACTTAAGTTGTTCCGTTTAAGCTGCCATCTGTCTTCTGCCTTGGTTGCATGTTGAGGAGTCTTAATGTTTTGAGAGCAGGACTTCAGTCTATCAGCTATAGAAATAATCATCTTTGTTAACTTCTGAGAAGTATAACGTAGATAGAATGACTGAGGTTACTGGTCATTAAATATAATATGGGAATGATTATGCTGCACTTAAATGGTGAAAAATGTTTAATCTCCTAATTTAGAAGAGGCCTTGATAATACATGTTGGCAGCTTTCATTGAACGTGTGACATCTTTTCCTTCTGTAAATAATTTTTAGCTTCTTGCACCAGAAGATGGCAATATTGCATCACTGCATAATATAGGATTATTTGGCTTTCAAAATGTTGAGTTCAAAGGAAATTTAACCTGTTGTTATTAACTTTGTAAATAATAATGAGATAGTAGACTACATACTTGGAGATCTACTGGTGAGCTGTAATAGTTAATACAATTGATAAGGTGATATTTTCCTATATGGGAATATTTGTCATTTTATTGTACCTGTTACTGTGACATCTAAGAAGGAAAATAAATAGCAGTAGCAGCTCTCTTCTGTAGAGACAGAAGTTGAGAAGAAGCCCTTTGAAGCTTGTTTTTGAACATTCTCACTAACGGTTTTTGTTAGATGTAGCTGTTACCAGACTGTTATTGTGAACACTGTTCTATAGAATTGTTCCACTTCTTTTAGGGGAAGTTAGGGTTATCATGGCGTTGGACTTCTAGCTAAGCTTCACCCTAATTGTGCCATCAAACCTCGAGGATTCACAAATGCATAAGTCTGACATGCAAAATTAATGCTTTTAATGTGCTGTATTTATTAAGATCATACATTCAAAGTAATCCTTTAAGCTCACGAGCTTCTTCATAAAAAACTGTGGATAATAATCAAAAGGAACTCCAAAGAAAAGAATGTTATGATAATTATAACATATTTTAATTATTTAAGTATAGTTGTGGTCAGTGGTGCTCTTTTCCATTTTTTGATGTTCTTTTCTGTTTCTATCTGCCTGCCCCTCAGAGGCTACTGCTGTCCACATCTCTGCTAGCATAACATTAGGATCATTTCCTCATCTAATTTGTCAAAATGATCCAAGTTAAAAAAAAAAAAAAAAAAAAAAAAAACCCACCATCCCAAAATCTAACACTGCAAACTCCCTTACTGATTAAAACCAAAATCTAGTTTAAGTTAATCAGAACCATGCAGTCAATGATGCAGTCAACCATGCAGTCAAAATATATAAGGAGCTAAAAAAGATAAGGCCAAATGTTTAGGGACAATAAAGCTGTCAGCCGAGAACACCACTTCTGACTGTAGCCTGTAGTTGTGACTATATTATGTATATTATCTCTAGATGATGTAAGTAGCCCAAATGAAGAGCCTCCTGCGACAGCCATGACTCTTCCAAGCCAGTCAAGGATAAACATGCATGCCATAACCTCACTAAAATTACTGGAATACAGGTTTGTACCTATTTCCAATGCTGTAGTCTTCTTATTTTTGACTTCATGATACATACGAACTGCAAATCTGGCTACATTTGCATGTTTTTCACTTGTGTACTTAGGAATGCGTAAGTTTTTCTCCTGGATTTTCATTCCTCTTTCTTATCAGCTATTCCACAGTACTATTCCTTTTAGCTTGCTGAAATATTTCAGATGCTTTTAGTACATCTTAGATGGCTTTAGAAATTATTGTTAAATCCCAGAACATCTCATTTGCAGTTATCAGGCAAATATCTCCTCAGTGATATTCTCCTCAATGAAACCAGCAAGATAACTTATTAGGTTAGGAAGGGGTGGAGGAAACATATTTGGTGAGAACTACCAGGTGAAATGTACAGTCATGGACACAGTCTAAATGTGAGGAGGACATTATCCTGGTGGAGGGGGCTGGAAGAGTTGCCACAAACATTGAGAAACTCCCAAGTTCAGTAGTTACTTGAGTGGAAGCCATGTTGCTATGCTGGGGATGTTTTCTCTTTTAAGGGGATAAAACTTGTTTAATGACAGTCTTGCAACACGTACTGGCCCATACAGAATTCAGTATTTGCTGAGGTGTTAATTCAGCTTTTTACTGTTTTTTGTTAAGCTACACAACAAAATAGGTTGCTGGCATGACATTGTGCAGCATGACGCAGCGCTTCGTAGCTTTCTGATTAGTGATTGTTCAAGGATTTTAAATCGTTACTAACTTGCTCTGATTGCTATGCTAAATGCTTTTCACTTTTAGTGAGAAACAGGCAGCTGCGATTCCCGACGAAATGTTTGATGCAGTCAGAAACTATCCTGTCACCACTGTCAACTTCAGCAAAAACCAGCTCGGTGAAATTCCTGCAAGGTATGAGCTATTCCATAGTAAACATCAGTCTTTACCTGTAACTTTCTCTGCTTTTGTCTTTCATTATTTTTTGTTTTTCTAATTATGCATATTTACACTTTATTCTAGTATATTCAAGTATATGTGTGTATGTATTTTATATATGTATAGTATTTTATATCTGTGTATGCATTTATACGTGCGTGTGTGTATATATAAAGGAAGCTCATCTGGACTGCATGAAGCTTTCTTTACATGTTGTTTTTCATCTTGCTTTTTTAAACATCGTTGAAACAAATAAGTCTAGTGTGACTTCACATAATAACGAAATGTGGTGTTTGAATACAATGTAGTATTGTTTGTTATTTTCTCTACAATGGAGTTATTTTCCACATGAAGATAATCTGTGTGTATTCAGTACTTTGCTAGACGATATCTCTGTATAGAAGTCAAGTCAAAACCTTGCTTAAATTCACTTTCTTCAGGTACTTTTTTTTTTTTCTTTTTTGAAAAAGAAGCCTGAAAATTTTTCTTAAAACATTTGGTGTACCATCAAGTAGCATTTGATATTATTGTATCTGGTTCTTCAACCACACTCAAGATAAAGCTTGAGTGAAAATAAAGTCTTCTTGTGTAATCAGGAGTGTTATTATTCTCAAGTAGCTTAAGAAAATTTTTGAAACTGGTTTTTAAGGAAAAAATAATTTTATTATGACAGCATACACTGGAGGAAAAAAAAACTATCGTGCTTAGAAGCCATTCTTAAAATTGTTTAATATATCTAAATACCTTTGAGATTGCTTATAAGAAAGGGTGGAGAAGATTCAGGCAATGGGGAGTTAACGGTCTGGATGTGCACCACCGAGTACAACGTGATGTAGTATATATGGATCTTGAGAGAAGAAGAGCTTCAAGTGATGATTGTGTTCTGCTTGATATAGGAAAGATTTAATGGGAATTCTCTTTCCTAGGATAGCAACCTGGTACCCCCTTGGTTGGCTTGGCAGTTATTGTTCAGACAGACCCTTACAGAGCTTTAATTTGCGAATCTTGCCTGAGTAGAAGCTGTGTGCTTGAACTCTGAGCTGTTTAGCTCTTGTGAACAGCAGCCATGTCTGCATGTTTTTATAATGCTCAGTTGGCATCAACACGTCTAAATCATTTATGTCCATGTACACAGATAATGGTGAAAGGTAGGACTCAGTATTCAGTACAGATTTGTCTGCATTATTGCGATGCCCACTTGTTTCCATCCTGGAACCCAAATGTGCTAAGCATTATATACCTTTAGCATATAGAACTTGAAGAGGAGGTGCTGTCTTTTTCCCATGGAAAAAATAATTCTTTTCAGAACATTCACAGGAGATGAATTTGGTGAGGTAATGCTTGTGCCTTCCATGGTTTTGCATGGATTAAAGACTATAGATTCATTGGGGAGGAAGGTGCAGATGCTCAGCTGCTAGGTGCAGGAGAATTCAGAGGGAATCCAGATAGGAGAGGTGAGTATTTAGCTCATTTACTTACCTTTTTAAGGTTAAAATGAAGATTCTGTCGTAGGGATTCAACAGTTAAACTTTCTGAGCTTCTAAGCACTTTATACTGAAGCATCTCAGTATTTTATGAGAAACAGCAAATACAGTTTACAAAATGCAAATCTGCAATCTGTAATAGCAGAACAGGGGAACAGAAATGAAAATGGAAATAAAATATTAATAAACTGTTTATGTTCATTGTGACTATTGAAGAATCACCTGGAATCACATGAACTGAGTCTTTTGTTAAAATGTACAAGGCAGGAAATGAGGGTGATGATCATTTGTGCCACAGTTCCTGAAATACCTCTTAACAGCATTTAAGTAAACTGAGTTTCATAATAAAACGTCCTTTGCGTCAGCAACTTCAGAAAAGATCCTCTGAGCTTTGTCTTTGCACCAAACATGAAAGTCCAGGGTAGGCTGCTTCCTTTAGTTTCCATTATCTTCACAAAATCACTCTGAAACATCTAAACACAGTGTCCTTGTTTGTGAATTTCTAGAATAAAGATTTTTTTTCAGTAATATAGAAAATATAATGCACACATACTTACGTAATAAAAGTATATTTTTTCAATATTGCAGAATTGTCGAGCTGAAGGACTCGGTTGATGATGTCAACCTTGGCTTCAATAAACTCTCATCTATTTCCCCGGAGCTTTGCATGCTTCATAAATTGACACATTTGGATATCAGGTTTGTGGCGTGTGTTGGACTTCCTTTCTGAGTAATTTATTTCCTTGCCTTTTTAAACCAGCCATCTGTTCCTGCAGCATAGCAGCGCTGAAATAATTTTTCATTTCTGTAAATGCCTCCATGACAGTTGAGTGACTGGCAGATCTGAAATGGCAAATGGCCTAGATCTAGGCGTTGGTTTAAAAAAAAAAAAAAGAAAACCTAAAAAGGTGGGGTGGGCAAGCTCTGAGTCTTGCTCTGATAAAGGGTCTTGCCCCTGTCATAGAAAGGTTCTCAGAGATGTTAAATGAATGTAAAAAAAGCAAACCTGATGGTGTCTGGGAAGTGGTACCAACGAGGGCAACCTTGGTGTGCTGTATGAAGCTGGAGCTGTCTACAGTACCTCGCTGTTAAGTTCCTTACTGTGATTCTACTTGCTGTAACTTCTGAAGAACATGCATTTGTTTAGCCATTAGGATTAGCTCACTGCTAGTTATTCTCTTGGGTGCATCACAGAATGAAGAGCAACAAAGCCCAGATGCAAGGAGAGTTTTTTTGCTTTGGCTTGGTTTAGATTAAGCAGCCTGTAACATGGGTGCTGCTGATGGCAGCGTCGGGCTGAAGACTGCAGAAACGTTGGTAAGGTGAGGATGGTGAGAGAATAAGGTGAATATCTCAGAGTGCGCAGAATTTAAGAATGTTTGGGTCTTCTTTAGTGAATGGAATTTATTTTCCTGTAACAGCTCTTCATGTGTCACACTCAAATGTTTTGTTTGCAAGTTACTGGTAAAAATCAGAATACTTGCATCAGATGCTTGCATCAGCGAACATCTTTACTTGAGCATGACCCCTTTATGAAGCAGCTTGCTAATTTAAGATAGCCTGTTAGTAGTGGTAAATATGCATATTCTTTCACTGAGAATTCTTAATTAATACTTGCTAAAGTTAGTAATTTTTTTTTGTCTTTATCTGATACACAGAAATAATTTTTTGACATCTTTACCTGAGGAAATGGAGGCACTGACAAGACTGCAAATAATAAATCTTTCCTTTAATAGGTAAGTCGTACTGTAGAGTTTTTATGATACAAAAACGACTAGGCCAAATTCAGTATAATATTCCTTTGATCAAAGGTGAGATCAGGGAATGTTTCTCTTTGCACAATGTGTAGTGTATTTGGGGAGCTCACCATCCCAATGGGTTTCAGAGAGAGAACCAGCTGGTTCAAGACGGCATTGAGCAGTGTTATGAGCAGTGTCCAGAGGTGGATTCCAGCAGCACTGCTCCCATAACACTATAATAAGGCAGTTCTGGGTGCTCAAAGGACAAGCACCATGGAGTGTGGTAAGTGGTGAGGCTTGAGCAGCTTCCCCGAATAGCATCTCATACTGCTCGTACTGCTACCAGGGAGACGCAGTTCTGGGCTGAGGGACCCTTGGTTTGACTCAGGAGGTTGTTTCCTACGTGCACAGAAAGACATTTGCCGGTTACTCTCCCTTCTTTACACTCCTGTGTCTGCTGCTGTTTTTTATGTTGGAGGGAGTGAGGTTTACTGAAACTAATACCTTGTGCCTGTGGTTTTAGAGGATCTATTGTGTTTTTGGCTATATTGCAGAGACTGAATCTTTTGTCTCCACTTACCCCATTTCCTTCATGAATGCTTTTTGTAAAATCCTGTTCTTAAGGGAGACAATAGAAGTTTTGCCACTAACTTAAGTTAAATTCAAATGATTCCCTTTCAGTTTTGCCTGGGTGTTAAGTTTTTCTAAACATCATCTACCAACTATGACCTTATTTTAACTCCCAGTAAATTTACATCTCCCATCTGTATTAGCTCAGTCTGTAGGTTTAGTTTGTTCTTACTCCTGCTAGGAGGGTAAGGGGGATAGCCCTTCAGAACTCCGTTCAGTTTACTGTACAGAAACCAAGTGCAATATTGAAGGTGATTCATGTATTAATTTTTAAAGAGAAAGTACTTAAAAAAATAGTCAAGTTATTTTCATTAATTAGGACAGAACTTTTATTGGTGGTTTTTGTATTTTTCCCTAATTTTGAATATATGGCTATGTATTATGTTACGGAGACATGGGAGACCCTATATATTGTTTGCAAATGAACGTTTCTGGAATTTTTGGAGTAATGTGATTGTAGTTAGAGCGCTGAGCTGCAGTACTTGGCTTTTACCTTAAGGAACACATAGTGCTGCGCAATTAAATGTACTAGAAAAAATACATATTTGTTGTTATTTACAGTTCTGTAAATGATGCTGTTGGACTATAGGTCTCTGTCCAGCATTACCTGTGTGCAAAGTAACATTTCAAAGTGGCTCATTTAAACAAAGAGTTTAAATCAATGACCCTAAAAACCCCTTTTGCTTTTAAGACTGTTATTTTTTGTGTGTCTTATATCAGCCTCTCATCTGTTCAAGGTTTAAAGTGTTTCCCGGCGTCCTTTATTGCCTCCGGGCCCTGGAGACCATCCTGCTCGGGAACAACCAGGTTGGGTCCATCGATGCTCTGCAGCTGCAGAAGATGGACAAGCTCGGGACCCTGGACCTGCAGAACAACGACCTCCTCCAGGTGCCACCAGAGCTGGGCAACTGTGACACTCTGAGGTGTGTACTGTAAGCTGTAGCCTCTTGGGTAACATATATAATTTTTTTTTTCAAGGTCTATTTTGTCAGAGGGAAAATTAGAAGTTGGCAACATGGATTTTTGTAGGTCTGAATGCATAACAACTGAGTAGGTCTTCATCATTTATAAAACCATGCAGTTTGTTCCAGAGCTTCTTAAGATTTTTAAAGAATTGGCAAAGTTGTTCCATGATTTTGTGAAAATTTACTCTGTAAATACAGATTAATATTAAAAATGGAATTTGAAGGCTGGATGCCCAACTGCTTACATAAGTATGCACTCTGCAAAGTAGAGTTTCATTTAACTATAAGGGTCAAATTTTGCAAACAGTTTTAAGTTTGAGTTTTTTGAGAGCTGTGGGATTCCTAATTTAGCTTCCTCTCAGTTTGCTTTTTGCTCTTTACTGTAGGAGTTGTTTCATAGGATATGGAGCCTTGGTATTAAGAGTAACTGCCTCTGTTGGCCTTTGCTTCTGGCTCTTTGCCAAAGCTGATCTGTTAAAACATTAGCAACTGAAAGTACTGAGATTTTTTAAAGATTTTACACTGCAGTTGGCTGTGTTAAAGCTGAGGAGAAAGTGAAGAGTGGAAGCGGTACAGTTTGAAGATGACACTGTTTGCATGAATAAGGACTGGGAGGTCATGAGGAACTTGGCACCTAACAAAATGAGGCAAAAATATTTCTCGCAGGAAGACGGGGTTGATGGGTAGCACTTAGTACCTACAGGAACCTCTGTTTGGAGCATACATCAAACTCTCTATATTGATTGCTGGGTTCTCCGTGGTTTGGACCCTGGCCTGCCTGAGCAGCTACATGTGCTCCCTATGCTCGCTATGGATGGGGACAAATCTGGGACATGGCAGCATGCCCGACAATGTGTGCAAAGTGGAACCCAGAGAGAACGTTTGTGTTGTGCCAGTTTAGTATTACGGTCTCAGCCAGGTACGGTGTCTGCCCGCATTGAGGTCCTCCTGTGCGACCGCGAGTGAGGCCAGTGAACACCCGCTGGGCAGGGGTGGCGTGGGGTGTGTGAAGCCCGTGTGAGTCTCTGCAGAGGCGGGGGGTTAGGGTGAGGAGGATGGTCAGGAGGGCCAACAGCAGCCGCGGCGAGGGCTGGAGCTGCTGCTCCTCGTGAGCAGTTCTGCGTCTTCCTGCGGCGCTCGGCCTGGGCTCCTGGCACAGGTTAGGGCACGAGTGTCCTGCCCCTGTGGGGTGTTTGTGCCCCAGCAGAGTATGTCCCAGCTCGTATATGCTTAAAAAGTACGTTTTGCACCTTTAGGCTTCATACAAAGGTTGCATTAGTTCAGCAAACCAAAAATATTGTGGGTGAATGGGAATGTAAGTTTCAGGGACTTGAAGAAAAAAAAAAAAAGGAAAAAAGAAAAAACACACAAACACCCACAGACCCCTCTTACCCTCCAAGATCTGTGCAGACCCAAGAAGGGTGGGTCAGCAGCTGCGAGGAGGGTTTTACTATAATGTATTTTATCCTGTGGCTTGTGCCAGTTGCAGTTCAGCAGTTCTTTTTCCTCTTGTCTAGTTGTAGCCTCAGGAATGTACAGATCTGCCTGTATCCTCTAGGGTTACAGTGTCTCCAAAGGAGATTGGCTAGTGGGAGTTAGGACAGCAGCTAAAAGCCTTTTGAGAAAACACAAGAGGACTTGGGAATACCGGGTGTTCCGTGAATTGATGCAGTGTGTGTGAATGTTTTAAGTAACCCTTTATAAAAATGCCTTCAACATCTCTGATTTTCCAGGACCCTCCTGTTAGAAGGAAATCCCTTCCGTACGCCCCGAGCAGCCATTCTGGCGAAGGGAACAGCCGCGGTGCTGGAATACCTGAGGAGCCGAATTCCCACTTAATGCGATAGTTGGTTTCCCTGTTGGGCTGGTGGATCCTTCTTCTCTCTGACCACACGTCGACTACTCAACTACTTTCTCCTTCGTTAGCAACGCTAAATCTGCCAAGGAAGAAGTTGCTCATGAAATATGTTTTTTTCCCCCAAGGTTGCATGTTTTAAAATGCCACAATAGTTTTGTTGGCACTTTTTGTAATGAGGTGTTTAAGGCCAGCTTCAGTAATGACGACAATGTTTTTCTACAATTTATTTAAAAAAAAAATTTAAACACCGAAAGTATTTGAGCATAAATAAGGCATACGTTAACTTTTTGCCCTTTTTTCTTTTCTATGCTTGTTTTATAAAGATTTGCTACGTTGTCTTCTATAAAGTTTCGGTCCCTTACCTGTTGCCTCAAGCACTTGGTTACTGGTCAGTGTGTTGAAACGCTCGAAGCCTTCCCTGCACGCTACGGCACGGCTGCAGTACGACGGTACCGCACGCTGCATGCGCGGCGCACGTACAGTAATGCAGATGGGGTTGGTGGTGGTGGCTCCACTGACATAATAAATGTTTCTTGGTGGACGTATGGTTTTGGTTTCATGTGAAGAGTTTAGAGTACGTAGACACTTTGTATTTAAGAACACTTCCTCAGGGCAGTGCGAGGCGGGACGCTCTGCTCCGCTCCCCTCGCAGCGGCTGCACCTGGACCCGGCCCTTGTGCCCTGGAGCCACCCGTGCGCCGCAGTCTGGTAACTGCTGAACAGGGCCCAAAGAGCAGGAGGTTGTGCGGGGCGGGGAGGAGGGGAGGAGCTGCAGGCCCTCCCGTTACACATCATTAACAGCACGTTCGTGCAGAACAAGTGACAGAAACAGAACTTGTGCCTTTTTGGACTAAGAAACAGTCCCAAGATGTTCTGCAGTTACTTGGTTCATTGACCTGCTGCTGTTTTGCTCCCTGCGCCCTCCCCTTCCCTCTGGGCCAGGGGCCGCAGCTGCCCCTTGTCCTCGGTGCAGGGCAGCCACCTCCTGCCCCCGGCTGCAGCCGCCCGGGCCAAGCGGCCCCACTGAGTCCCCAACAAGGTCCAACCCGCAAGCCCTGCTCTGTAGGGCGGGAGCTGCAGCGCCGCGGGCTTACCCGTCCGTCAGTGATGGTAACCACGGCGCAGGTTTAGTGGGATAGAGAACATCTTTGTCTTCCATAACTCAGAGAAAAGCATTTTTAGAAAACTCGGATCCTTTCCAGCAGTAAAAGATGACAACGTTAATTACAATAAGGTGACATTTTATTATTTATACAATAAAGAGACTTTTTAATGTTATTCAAAACACTTTTTAAATACTGAAAAAGTTGGGTACACCAAAGCCGAAAAATGGCTCTGCTATACACTGCACAGCATCGTTTTAGTCCCTGTATTTGTTTTCTGTACAGAAGCATCTGCAAAATGCATTCTAAACACAATATGCACCTTACGGCTTAGTGTCATACATGAAATAAAACTGGAAGGATACAACCTGCATGTGCAAATTAACTAACAATATAATTGATTTCACTGAATCAATAGATTTAAAATAGAATTTGAAGTACCTTTTTGCACATAAAATGAAGCAGCTTTCAAGTTCAGTAAGTCCTTATACTGCAAAAAAACATTAAGTACATTCACAATCTATGTTAATAAAGTAGTAAATATTTCTTCATTCAGCTTTATTTACATTAATACTGTAATTAAACTGAAAAGTACAGTTAGTCATTTGTAATATAGCAATCTTTTAACACATACAAAAATGACCATTTTCTGTATATAATTTAAGCTCAAAATCACAATTATCTCAAAATATTAATTACAATACAGCCATCTCCATCATAATTAAACATGTCTTTTATAAAATGGTAAAATTTTTAATAAAGTAAGCTGTTGGTTTTGAACTGGCTACAGTACTCACAAGTAGAAAACAACGGATCGAGCGTGGCCGGGAGCGGGTCGGGGTGGTGCCACGTGCCGGCAGCGAGACGGGACGGCCCCGGGGCAGAGCTGCGGCCGCGGTGCCGCAGGCTGCGCAGGAGCCGGGCGCTGTCTCGGTGCTGACGCAGCAACGCGCTGCAGGGGCAGTTCTGGACTATCTGCTGGAATAGTCCATTTAGAGGGTTTCCAAAGACTTTTTTTTTCCCCTAAGTGGAAACTATTCAAATTTTATGAGTAGCAACTGCTTCTGAAATCTGCTTTGGCAATGAGAATTCCCTTAGCGATCAAATTCAGAGGGTGCTGTGGGAAGGAGCTCTGGTTTCCTTGTGGCCTCTGGGTGTCACAGTTGTGCTGCACACAGGTGGCTTCACGCCATCGAGTACCCGTGCCAGAACGGAGCAAAACAAAACCGTCCAGTAATTCGTATCCTATCCAAACTACTCGCCTGAAAGTTGTATCGTTACTTTTGTATTTCACTCATACTAACGAGACAGTGAAATAAATCCTGAAATTTGATGATTGGCTGAAAATAAAATCACAGCTTTTTATATGTGGTTAAAACTAAACGTTGCAGGCCAAGACACGGAGAAGAACACTGAAGCAGGAGGATGAGCTCGGCACCCAGCTGCCCACGGGGGAAGCGCTCAAACCTTAGGTAAAATTTTCCTTTCATTGGCAATCCGACATGTGAAGTTGTATTAAACAGAGAGCCGCCTCCTTGCTAAGCCGGGCGGCTGAGGCCTGGCGCGTCCCTGCGGCTGCGGTGCCCTTTGGCAGAGCCCTGCCCAGGCTGGGGCTGCCCGCGCGGGTTCTGCGCGCGGCAGGGGCTGAGCAGGGCCACGGGCAGGACGGGCAGCTCTGCCCTCCTGCCCTCCCGCTGCTGCAGCGCGGGAGCCCATGTCCTGCGTGTGAACACGGTACAAAGGAGGGGCTTCATTTAGTAGTTTCTTTGCATTTACTGTTGCATTTATCTCTATCAGATATACATATATATATTTATAAATATATATACACATATGTATAAATATGTATACTTCTGATTGCATAAAGTAATTACAAGCCAGAGGGGTTTAATCAAGAGGATGGACTTTATGTTCAAAGTGCCTGTGACCTCCCTTCTACTAGCAGTAGCAAAGCGAATTCCTGAATGTTTCACAGTCTGTTTTCTAAGTTGTATTTTGGGGTAACTGAGTTTAGCATTGTTCTCTAACAGCAGTGATTTAACCTTTCAGGTGTAATAATACCCATATGAGCTATTAGAGCAACTTTTCCAAGGTCTTTTCATTCATGTTCAGGAAAAAAAAAAAACCTTTTACAAACCTCCTTAGTCCTTAGGACAGAGCTTGCCCAATAACGCGTTGGCAGTGGGGGCACTGGGTGTCCCCAGGGACACTCAGCGCTGAGCTCAGGACAGTCCCGTCCTTGCCAGGGTCTGCGCTGAGACGCTGCCAAGAGCCAGTTACGCACAGCTAGGGGCATGTTAAAATATACTGGAAAGCATCAAAGCAGATATGAAGTGGTTGAATAACTGTTGTTACAAACAGCTGTCTTCTAAAATGAAGATTTAGTAACACCCTGTTCAAGTCTGCTGTCTTGGGATGGGAAAATAATTAAGTTACGGGGCTAGAAGGCCCTGTAGCTTTCCTGGGTTTTTTTTTCGAAGAACTGTATTATTTTTTATTACAGCTAAAACTGCCCTGTAACAAGGCTCAGGAGAAGAGGCCCCTCAGGGCAGCAGGGGGGCTCTGCTGTCGCCCGCGGTTAGCTGAGGTTACCTGGCACTGACTGCACTGAGGAAGGGGAGCGCTGACCGGCACCGCTCAGTGCCCGACGTGGTGTTTCAGAGGGGGATTTACGGGACAGGCTGCGCTGCCCGGGCCTGGGCTGGCGAGAAGCCTCCAGCACGGAGGAGAGGGCACTCCAGGCATGGGCACAGGCTCCACGCGGCCGGGCCCGCGACGCGCTGCCCCTCTGCCTGCTCCAAAAGCACGGTGCGGGCCTTGCGAAACTGCCCGTTAGCAGCTTAAACACAACAGTTCGTGTGGGGGAACAGCGGTGGTGATGCTAAAGCTCTACTGCTGGTTAAGGTTGGAGTTTAACCCTGTTTACTACGCGCCTGGGGGAGGGTTCAGGGTAAGGACTGAACCGTGACACTCCCCTGCACTAACTCCACTTTACTCCAGTTCCCCTTCCCCCGTGAGCCATTAATCAAAGTGAGCGATCACGGGTACACGGCTGCAGGCAGCCACGGCTCATACTGTCCTGGCACGTGACAGAGGCAGCATGCAGAAAACCAGACTCGTCTGCCAAAAGCTCCGGAGATCCCTGGTCTGTTCAGTTTGCCAGTTCCCACCTCCACACTGCGTCCTGCTACAGGTGCCGAGGCAGAACCCCGGTCACGCTGCTCCTTCCTGCAGCAGGTCCCCAGCACGGGGTGCTGCCACCTCAGTAACACACGTTTAATGCTGGAACACAGAGCCCAGCTCGCGGCTTCGCTTGGGGCGAGCCGGTGCCATCCCCGCGCTGCAGGAGCTGCAGGATGGAGCTGGGGAGGTGCCGCGGGGGCCACCTCCTGCTCCCGGCCCTGCTCGGGCACACAGAGCTCCTCCTGGGGGGGTCAGAGCACCAAGGACTAGTAAAGAACCTAAATTCCTATTTAACACAGCTAACTAAAATCGGGGTAGGCATCTGAAATCCCTCTGAAACATGTTTTTTAACACGATGCTGAATAAATTCTTTTAAAGGGCAGCGAGGACTGACTTAGCACTGGAAATTGTGGCCTCTGAAATGCCTCCGTGTTCAAACCATGGCAGAGAGGTCTGCCAGGAACTCAGGGCTTGGAGGGCTTCCACGCTGAAGGGGCACTGCGAAACCTCAGCCTGACACAGCCCCAGAGCGGGCAAATGAATCACCATCCTAAACCAAATCACAGGGCTTTACCAAGCCTTTTCAGCTTGGAAGTTTTTAATTTACCAGAATGTACTCATTATTTAAAGTTATTTTCTAGATATTATCAAATCACTGGAAATTTCAAGTTTTGCATTGGTACTGGCTAACTGGGGCTGTTTTGTCACCCGAGTGGTACAGAAGGACTCGCAGAACCACCGCTCTCAGGTACAAAGTGAAAATTCACCCTGCTCGGCCAGCTGGCAGTTTGAGTATCATAAACAATACTGGTAAACTTAATCATTCCTGTTGACTGAGGGATCCCTGTTAAAGGGAGAGCTGCACAGGCCAGAGCAGGGAACCTGCACACAAACTGAAGAGCCACTTCCTGACCGTGCCTGAGCCCTGGCCGCACTTCGGTGCATTTGTGTTTCCCCACCAGCAGCACCGGCCGTAGCTCCTCTCCTTCCCCCCGCTGCAAACGGCTGCGGCCAGATTTCACCACGGGTACTTTATACCACCAGGTCTGTACAGCAGAGAGGCCACAACAGACAGCGGCACTATTTTAATTTGCAATAACGCTGGTTGAATTTGAAATACAGCTACCTCAGGAGGCCCTTGATGGGGAGGGGGGATGGTTTTACCTTTTCCTAGAGGCTGCCCAAGCAGAGGCCGTGGCCGCGCGACACAGGCACCGCCGTCTGACCCGGGTCTCTGCCACGCGCTGACCCGGCCTGCGGTGCCAACAGGACTTTCTTGTCTCGCCTTCTCCTTCCTGTTGTCACATCGGAGCCACCTGCATTACTGAAACAGGGACTTCAGCAAAGCTTTGTACTGTCACTGTTCTTCTCGGCTATCAGGATCACCAGGACTTTGACCGTAAGGTTTTAAACTACCCCGGTTGAGCGGGGAAGCCCTGCCTGCGCTTCCTGTCCTTCCTCCGTCCCCTCGTGGCATTGGGGACCTCACATTAAACCTGTCCCTGCCCGTGTCAGGCCCGTCCCTCAGCTGAGCGGTTGCACAAACGCTGCAGCCTCCCCGGCAGCGACTGCAGAGAGCGGGGCTGACACGGCCTGGAGCAGCAGAACCACCGGGGGGCTGCGGGTGCAAGCAGAGTGCCCATGACGTAGACTAAAGAGTGAACAATAAAAAATAATAATAAAGGAATCCGTAAGAATGAACAAAGTCTTCCTGCCACCCATCACATACTTCCGTTTATGAACCACATCTACCTCACTGGCTGCACTTAACGAGTTCACGTGGAATCCACTCGGGTATCAGACAAAAGGAAGTGGATGACTGTTCTTGGAGGTGGTTTATATTTAGGTCCCAGAGTTGACAGTTTAATTTATTAAGTATCTCACCCTGTATAGTGACATTTTAACTAATTAGTATGGAACCAGCTATACACACTGCATATGTACAGTTATTTTCATAAGGCATATAATATCTTTGCATTGAAAATAAATTAACATCATTAAATTTAATTTAATATATACTTTCTTTGAGGTGTTTATGAAAATATTTTTCTCTATATTTTTGTATGTGACATGATAGAAATATTTCATGGGAATTACAGCTTAATATATTTTATCTTTATAAAGGCATATACAACTTTGAGGCAGTGTTTCTGATGGACAGCAGAATTCCTAAAGAATTTGTATGTGCTTCTGTGTTTCGAAATTATATGAAATTGACTTTAAGAAGTAACTTGATTAAAAAAACGCACCAATGCACAGCCAGAGGCTGACAATTAAAACTAATACATAGCCACATGAACAATATATTTATATAGTTAATATTTTTTTTTTCAAGATGATCAGTACTAACATAGAGTATTATACATTTGGCACTACTGTTTGCCATTGGTCCAGCAATTGGCAAAAATTGGTTTCCTATGTATAAATCTGTTTGAGCATTAGATCTGGCTAGACGTATTTACTATTTATAAAAAAATATTTAGACAGTAAGCTCACGCTGAATAACTAGGTCTACTGTGTTCTGGAAACTCTTCAGTAGTAGTACAGCTTTCTCGTGTTCCAGATGTACAAAACTGTGTCCGTTTGCCTGAAACACAAAGAAAGAAGAAAAATCAGATGAGACTAATTAGTACCTTCACCTGGGGGCAGCAGTAGGTGACGTATGGAGAGGGAAGTCGAGGTATCACAAGGGTTAGGACTAAGCGCGGAGCCGCGCTGCTCCGGACGGAGCGGCTGCTCCGGGGCTACGTGGTCCCGTCCCGGGCACAGGCCGCTCCGGCTGAGGCCTGCAGTAATCCAGACAGCAATGGCAGAGCAGTCTTCACTTGGGTGCTCCCCACCCTGGCACCAGCACTGCCTGTCAGCAGGAGGCCCTGCTCGCCGGGTCTGCGCACGGAGCCCCCGGCGCAGGGAGAGCTCCTGGCTGAAGCCTCCCCAGTTTCCCATGGGGAAACTGCCTGGCCCCAAGCTCCCTGGGTAACGTGTGTGCAGAGCAGAGCAGTGTTTCTGAGAGAGTATCAATGGACAGTTTTCTCTTGGGATGTATTCACTGTTACTTGCAATTAAAGTGGATTCTACACATCTTTTTGCCATTTTTAAACCTATTTTGACAGAAAAGTCCTGACCAAGAATAAGCACCCACAAGATTCACCATGGGGCTGTCTCATGCCTGCCACTCAGGATTGAAGGCTTTGGTTTGGTTGTGTTGAAGCAGGAAAAGCCACGTGTGGCTCCTGGCTAAGCTGCTGCAAGGTCCCTGCTCCGGACTCCCCTTTCCCCCTTCCCTTCCCCGTGCGCCCCGGCGCACAGGAACGTCCCTGCCAGAGCGCTGCCGCTGGGAAGGGTCCCGACTGCGGGCGAATGAACGTCGCGTGGGGCCGAGCTGCTCAGCAGCAGCCAGAGCGAGGGCAGGGGCTCTGCGGGGGCTCCGCACGCTCCCCTGAGCGGGGCCTTCTGCCCCTCCCTCGTATCCGGGTAGAGCAAAACGGACGTGACGATACAGGAGCTCTCCCTGTAAAGCTGCCTCTTCAATGTAAAGCTGATCAAGGGCAAACACAGTATGAAAGAAAATGAGGGATACATCGTTAATCCCATTTTTGTTCCATACTGTAACTGACTGAAGAGGTATTTAAGTCAGGAAATAAAGGTGATCCCCAAAACACCATTACCAAGTAGCACAAATTTCGGAGTATCTAAGCGGGCTGCCTGAATCACTTTGCATTAACCTGCAAGGTAAACAGTGCATTATTTTCTTCCTTGCTTTCCGACTCATTACAAATCTGCATAACTAAAATTTCCTATCGGAAGGCTACATATATGGAACTCATTTCAATTTTGGAAAATCCTGAAGTCATAAATTTTATTCTTTTAAATTACTTTGGATGGTATTTTGATTAAGGCATTTTGCACTGCAAGGCAAATGAAGGACAGTTTAGCATCCCTGGTGTAAACCCATTTTAATAACCTTTAGCAGATGGGGTAGTACGCAGTCTATTTCTGATAAAATCAACCAATTTCTGTCTATCCTAATGGTTGCAATCAAGTCATGAAACTCACGGAAAAGGCTGGAGAATGCTGCCAGATCTGATGTCTGCTCAGAGCTGAAAGACGGAGCTGATGAAGCCACCATAACCCTCCCAGCAGCAGGACACAGGGAGGCTTTTCCACACGGGCCGTTCTCTCAATGGAGCAGAACGTCCTTCGTACTCCCAACCAAAGGGAAACAACGAACGGGGACTAACCAAGGCAGTGCCCACACTGAGACATCTCAGTGCGAGATCAGCCTCACGTGGTCGCAAGTCATGGGGCACCTTTTAGCTGCTCAGGTACTTCTGAACCTCCCATCTGGGTCAAACAGGGTTTGAAGCAAAGCAAGGAATTTACCGCATTTAATTTCACAGAGAAGTATCTTTGTGCCACCAGAGCAGGAGAAATGAAGGTCCACAACAAAGGAGCCAAAGACAGTATTTGCTGGCGGGAGAGAGACTAAAACCACTGAGGTCTAGGAGAGGTGGGAGGGCAGAAGAGGGGAGAGGGAGCAGCAGTTACTGCAGGGGTTTGCTCATCCCCTTGGTCCATGCGGTTAGAACGGTTACCCGCCAGCCCCAAGTGGCTTTACAAACGGCTCTCAGCCTCCAGGACACCCGTAATGAGTCTCCTCTTGTAAAAGCCCCTCGCAGGCCAAGGCTGAGCACCCTTCCGTGTGCAGCCAGCCGGGATGTGCTGTGAGGGAGGAATTTCTGAACAGCGGGTTCAGGAGCAGCTTCTCTGTCTTCTCTCCGGATCAGAACCCAGGATTTCTATTTGAAATGTTCATTTGACTACAATAAATATTCAGAAAAATCTGAGATTTTGCAGTGAGTGCTTCCGTTCTCCAGCAGAAGGGCTATTTTTTTCATGTGAGAGCATACAAAAACAGGCAATGAAGGAAAGGCAAAACCAAACGCAAGTCACATTTCTGTGTGAACACAGTTCCTTACCCTGGTGCCACCTCGGCTGCAAAGGTGAAAATTAGAAACACGTCTGGCCTTGTCATGAACTTAGGCTTGTGAAACTGCTTGTAAAACTCTACTCTCCCTGTCTTTGCCATGCTGTTAGTGATGATGGGGATGATACAGAAGACATTTTCATTTAAGGCTGTGTCACCTGGCTCACTTCCACAATAGACTTTTAAGCGGCAGCGACTCCCTGCAGTGTTGCTGCCATGCGGGATGGGGTCTGGCCTGATGTGTCCTCACCCCCCGTGGGCCTCCCCATTCCCAGGGAGCAGGAAGCACCAGGCGGCGCCCGGCACAGCTGGGCTCCTGGCCGGACGCGTGTCCTGTCCTTAGCACGTCCACGGGTTGAACCCGGGGGCTGTCTGCCAGCACAGCCCCGCGGCCCCTCTCCCATGCGCTCCCCTTTGCTTTTCCAGCACCTTTAATCCCCCCTTTGGAGCTTTCAGAAGTACCACAGCTAAAACACCAGTACCAAATCAGCACCAAAATAAAGTGCCATAATAATAGAAAGAGCAGTTAGCTTGAACTGACAACAGTCTCACTTTGCTGGCAAGGTGCACACATGTGCTCTGTGAGTGCACTCAGTGAAAAGCAGCGGAACGGATCCCTACCTTGAGGATCTTATCGCCAGGCTGCAGCAGGCTGGACGCTGGTCCGTCAGGCTGAACCCTAGTAACAAAGATACCCTATAAGTCAGAAGTAACAGAGGTTAGGATGCTACACCAAGAACCTGCGCCCAAAATACAGGTGTCTCCCTACGTGTTGGTCTGGAGGCTTTGTATCTGGTACCGCTCTAAACACTCGTGGGGTTTTTAAATCCATAAGCAGCCCAACTGCAGTACCAGTCTGTAGCAGCTCTCCAGGACCTTAGCTAGGTGTCTCCTGATAAAATACAACTGTGCTTCATCTGAAACTGAGGGCACTTCACAAAACAATGTGTAATTTCAACAGTGCAACGAGAAACTAGGCATGAGAAACACGGTTATCAAGAGGCAAATGAAAACGGGGCCAGCACTACCTATTCACTGTACTCCTGCCAGGAGCTAGGCAATTCCCTTTGTTACTTCCCCTAGAGAAAAGCCTATGTTGTGCAAAGCCGCCCTCCTGCTCTTCACTGTTGTGAGGCGTTTCCTGGGCCCTGATCTGAGCCCCACGGGGAGGCCGGGCTGCCAGGGCCCGCTCAGCCTGCGGGAGACCCCCAGGAACGCCGGGAGCCGCCGCATCCAGCGGGAGCCACCGCCCTGCAGGGCCCCGGGGACTTAACGAGGATGGAAGCGCAGAACAGTGTACGGAGAAACCCTTCACACTAGTGATACAGAAAAGATCCCGCACTGACCCCTCACTAAAGCCACCCTCGCACCCCCCTGGTACACTACTGAGGGCAGTAAGATTTTGCGGTTTTGTTATTAGCGAAATTAAGACCATCTAAAGCTGCTGTCACATTGCATGTTTTACTCACAGACATGTTCACAGTTGGCTATAGTTTCTTTTTAAATAAATTCACACAGTGGAAGTATGGCTTATTATAAAACTATGCAGCAAATCAAGAAAAAAGGACATGACGTTATAAAGTATCTTTGAAAGGGAACACCTACCAGTGAGCATCCTCGAGGGAAGGACAACAAAAGTTATTTTGTTCTAAGGGTTAGAATGCCTGATGAATATATATATATAAATGTGCTTTCAAGTCTATTTTCTGAAGTATTTAGTTTCTTCTTCATACTTTTTTCTATTTAATGTCATACAGTTTCCATATCCTACCTTTATTTTCTTTCACCTTT
>JAWLRI010001047.1:75375-162214 GCA_034781795.1 Crypturellus tataupa
TTATTAGGTGGTTTTGTTTTACTTCTGGGTGATTGAGGTTTTCCCTTTTTTTTTTTTTTTTTTTTTTAACTTGTATGCCGATCCCAAAGTTGCCATGACAGATGAAAAGACAGTTTAAATTTCTTGATTTATAAAATAGTCTCAATATTTATGGCAGTTAGGACTATCTTTTAGAAACAGATCTAACATTATCAAAGAATATAAAATACTAGAATATGCTTAATTAAGAGGTATCCATAGTCTTTGTCTTGCCATAAACTCCAGTGAGTTTTACTGCATACTGCAGATAAATTAAAGTTCATTTTTTAACCCTAGAATCTATGTTGTTGATAACTGTCAGATGTCGCATTTTTAACAGCCATCCTTGTACTTACTGAAGAAATTTATCAACCTCTTAAATGTGTAACTCCCAAAATCTGGAGCAGTTTTAATACTATGAAAGTCTCCCTGACCACCATACAGCCAAACGGTCTAGTTTTTAATTCACACTTCATTTTTAATTAAGTTACAGAAGTCGATGGCACTTCATGGTCTGGCCTGGCCTGGGCTGCCCCCCACAGAGCTGCAGGGCCACCGCTGCCCCCGGAGCCGCGCGGGCCGGGGCGGCTTCACTGGTGCTGCGAAACCGCAGCTCGTGACACTGCTCCTGTCCTAAAAACACCGCGTTTAGACCTCTTAGAGCCTTAAGCAACTTTACATGGAAGTGAAGATTTCAGTGAAGGATTTAATCAGGGCCTATGTTTATTCTTAAAAAGAAAAATATGGGAGAGGTGCTCTTCCAGAGAGCCTGAAAAATTTTCCTTACACACAGAATATGTCACACCCTTTTTGTGATGCGTTTAGATTCTCTTGTCTTTACTAACCATAAAACCAAAAGTGAACCCCACTCCTTTAAGAAAAATTGCCAAGTATGGGAACATGTTCTTTCTATTACAACAATTGAAGTGGTTAAAAATGTCATTCACTGTATCCTCCATCACCACTACGAGGCATTGTCAAATAAAAACCATTTAGGGAAAAATTCTGAACTTACCTTGTCAGAAGGTTTGAACGGATTTCCTTGTCCGCTGATTCCACCACTGATACTAAATCCGAGGCCAGGATTCTTCTCTATTCTCACACAGAACTAAGTTAAAATGGAAAACAGAGAAAGGTGAGTCAGTGACAAGAGTAAAGGCAACTCCATACATGACAGCATCCTTCCAGCTATTCCAGTCCACCGTCAACTAGATGAGCTGACCCTCCGGCAAGCGCTGTGTCCCAGCACCTCCCGGATGGACGGGGAGGATGGAGCCTCCACAGCCTCTCGGAGCCACCTGGTCCAGTGTCCAAGCACCTCTCGCTACAGAGGCACTTAGGACCCAGTGGAATTCCCTGTGTTTCAGTTTGTGTCCGTGGTTGCTGTGCTGAAACAGACACATTCCAACCGGACGTAAGGAAATGATAGAGATCAGACCCTGGAACAGGCCCGGAGAGGCTGTAGGACTCCAGCCTTGGAGGTTTGCACATCTCAGCTGGGCACAGCCCTAAGCAACCTGCTCTGACTTCGAAGTTACCCTGACTCGAGGCAGGTTGTTTGACTAAAGAGTTTCCCAGCTCCTTACAAACACAATTCTTTGAAACTATAAAGCAAAAACTTCTGGGTATTCTATTTCCATGGAATAAGGAGTTTCTAAAGAAAGAGAAGCAACTTGAAACCAGCAAAGCATTTGAGAGCAGTGAGAAAGTCGCATTCAAGTCATTTGCAGAGCAAAACACAGGTGATTTTCTGAGGGGATAAGGAGACCAAAGACCTTTAGTCTTTGTCCCTTCAGTAACTTTTGTCCCAATTCAAGAACTGTGTACAAGAACATGTATGGCACGGCCTGAGAAACAAGATAAATACTTCCACGGTGTCTTGACAGCTTTGCAATCAGAGACACTGTGGGAGAAACCAGACTTGTTCAATGCAGTCAGGAGGTGAAGCACAGTCTGAAGGGGAAGCTCCCAGCCCATACCCTGCTGAGCACCTGCATCACACGTGCAGCATCCCGGGTGCCATGCTGAGGAGAAGCCCAAGGAACCGGCAAACAAGCTCAGGGATCTGCACCAGGGCCACAGCCCCCGAAGCTGCTAGCACTGAGCACCAACCCCTTCTGCAGCACGGAGTGCTGACTGCGGTCCTGCAGCCACGGTGACCGTAAATGGCACTGGGTAATTGAACAGAAAACTGAAATGACTTCAGTGCAGCTTAATGCCTCTGTCTGAGCCGCTCTGAGCAAGCACGGAGAGTCGCGCTAGATGCTGCTTCTATGGCTCCATGCTGTACTCAGGCCATGTACTTTTACTTATAGCGGCTGTGCAACTGATGACTCTGAACGCTAGTAGGGGTGACTTGGTTATTGAAAATCTGCAGGCCAAACACCCTGGGGAAGGCACTGCTTAACAAAGGACTGTGAACGCCCGCGCTTGGGATGTAGGGGCTGCTGGGGGCCCTTCCTAGCGCTGCCTGGTGCAGCTCGCACCCATCTGCGTGGCTCAGCACCTGCCCACACGCGGCCGCGTCAGCCCCCTGCGAGGTACTGGGGAACCCGCAGGGAGTGCAGGTTAATTCAGTGGGACTGGGGACACCAGCTCTGCCCAGGAACGTCAGTGCCCAACTGACCCACCTGCTCAACCCAAGAAAAAGCAGAACGAGTCCCTGGTGCTGAGGAGCAGACCCGCTACCAAGGCACCCTACATCCCCCGCACCCGAGTACCTGCCCCTTGGGATGGCCCTGCTTTCAAGTGCTGTATGCAGCAAGGAAGCAAACGGCCGCAGTTTCTGCACGCGCTCTGCGGCACACGCGGTCCCACCTGCTCCTGGTAGGCGTCCGTGCTCCTCTGCCCCTTGGTCTGGATGAGGCAGCGCCCCGGCGGCGGCGCGCGCGAGCCCTGCGACGACGGGATCTGGATGGGCAGCGGCGGCTGGAACTGCTGGATCGTAACCTTGTTCATGTTCCCTTCGTACTGCTGCTCGCGGCTCCGGTGCTGCAGGCTTTGCGATCCCATTAGAGTCTGGATGTGGCTACCTGCCTGTGGGGAACGCGACCCGTTAGGCCAGAAATTCAGGAAGCTGAAACGAAGCAATTTTACAACTTACAGAGCCAAGAAAATGCAAACCTCTTGGACCTTAGCAGAGGTTTGGCTTTGACCACAACTGGAAACAACTGGGATTAAAAGCAGCAGGATCTGGCCATTGCATTCAGTGACCCTGGGAGGTTTAAGGAGCATTACCACACTACACTTTTTATAAATGGAAAGTATTTTTTTCCTAATTTCATTCTTCTACTCAAAAACCCATGAACTGAAAACATGTAATAAAACAGAGCTGGCTGTTCATCCCAGCACACTCGGAAGGCTAATTGTTGAGTATTGGAATAATTTTTTTCTGAAGATGGTCAAGAATAAGACAAGTGCTACAAATATAAATACTGACCACCACTGTGCATTGCATACAAACACAGAGTTGATTAAATTCAGTATCACTGGCTGTCCTAGAAAAACGTGTCTTTTATAAAATCTTACATTTCATAATATGTAAATAGTCACGTTACCAAATTTCTATGCTAATTTCTTGTAATTTGAATATTCAGATCTAATGTGAGAATATATAATATGAAAATATGGTAAGATATTTTCATACATAAGTGAAATATCAAATTTACATTGGTGGGGATCATATTTTCAGGAGAAAATGGATGACTGATAACTCTCCCACGCCCCTTATCCCTAATGCCTTTCAAATTTGTGATCAAACAGGCAAGATTTGCTTTCTGTTTTACACACAGTCACAGAACAGTTGAGGTTTGTAGTGACCTCTGGAGACCACCTAGTGCAATCCCTCCTCCAGCAGAGTACAGGGCACAGGGTGGCATCCAGGCGGGTTGGGAGATCTCCACAGCAGGAGTCTCCACAGCCTCTCTGGGCAGCCTGTGCCAGGGCTCAGGCACCCTCACAGCACAGAAGTTCTTCCTCACACAGGGATGGAGCTGTCTGGGGTTCAACTTACAGCCGTTACCCTCATCCCGTTACCGGCCACCACAGAGAAGAGCCTGGCCCCATCCTCCCTACAATCACCCCTCAGGTACTTGAACATATTGATCAAGTCTCCTCTCAGCCTTTTCTCCAGACTCCAGACTAAACAGGCCCCATTCGCTATCTGGTATCGATAGATGCTCCAGGCCCTTCATCATCTTTGTGGCCCTGCGCTAGATCCTCTCTAGAAGCTCCATGTCCTTCTTGTACTGGGGAGCCCAGAACTGCACCCAATACTCCAGGTCTTACTCTCTTCTTGACAGAGTGAAGTTGCACAGCCTCAGTTCAGCCACAAACATTACATAAACATTTGGGGCAAATCACTGAAAAAAAATGTAGGCAAGAGCATTCCATGTTTTGTTGTATTTACAGGACTGAGTTGCTGTTGCTTATACATAATGGCACACCACTTGGCATTAGAAAAGACCAAAATTCACAGTCTGCTCTGCAATGAGATGTTACAGTCTGCTCTGCAATGAGATGTTCCTGCCTCCAGGAAACACTTGCTACCCACCCGTCGCTCTGGACACAGAACTGTTTACCCCAGGCTGTGTTCTGAGCCCCCTCTAGCCAGTGGCCCCGTGATGTCCAGCCGTGCCCCCCTAACGCAGCACTGCTGCACACTTGGGATCCCAAGGAAGAGTCACCAGCTGTGACGGACCTTTCTGGACAAGGTAAGGTCTAACACAGCAAAGGATCAAAATGTCTCTTACCCACTGGCCAAACACTTGGCCTCAGAAGTTATAGCATTGAACGTGCTGCTAGAATGAACTGCTTGTTGCCACAGAAGAACCCCACGTTCACAGACTGTCAAGGCTTTTCTGCAGAATGCATCACTTACACGGAGGCAGCTGGAGCTACTTGTGCCACTGAACACAAACCCCAGCAACACTCACAGTGATGGCTACGAAAGCTCATCTGCCCCGTCCTTTCTGCTCGCTCCATGGGGACAACAGGACCAGCTCAGACACATTCACATACCAGCTTCTCCTCTGACATTCTCAAAGTGGGTAACGAGAGAGGAATCTCTATTTCTTGTGTCCAAATTCTCAGTCTTCAAACTCTTTAGATAACAACTCGTGTGGATGTGAAAGGGTTTTCCAACTTGTCTTGTGAAATTTGCACTACTAATATCCCATTTTATAGGTCAGAAAGATCCTCTGCTCACCTGAGATCAGAAGGAAAATGCCCAAGACAGAAATTTAACCCGCTCCACAGCTCCCCAGGGGAGGAGCCACGTCCTCAGCCGTTACCAAATCAGGGTCACCTGATGGTACGGGGGCAGATGGGGACATGAAGGGCACATAATTCACCCAAGCTTGGAGCTGACCTTCATCTTGCTGCTGTCAGAAAGAGTAGTTCTTCCAGGAAGCATAAAAATATAATCTTTTAACAAACCAGTGGATTATTCCATCTAAATAGTAAAATATCCAACTTTACCTTAAGAAACAATAACCCATCATTTGCCTGAAGATGATCAGACAAATGAGGACACTTAGAGTTGCCATTAAATCTGTATTCTCAAGAGTCAGAAGGGCAGCTCCAGCCATTCACATACCATGTAATTACATAGTGATTACCAGGCAGCCTTCCCACCCCAGGTACCACACACAACCTGCCATGGCTCCACGCATCTTCCTCAGTGACTCCCACGCGAGGTTCTGCCGTCTGGTGACTCTGCCTATCCAACACTTGCCCATTAACACTAGTGCCAGTATGCTGGTGGCAAACCAGAGTGCACACAGCAGTTTGTATTTACAGCATTTGTTGAACTTCATTTCTACAGAAGATTTGCTGAGTCTGACTTCAAATACTCACTGCATTTTAATCTCCAAATGGTGGAAAAGCGACACTCAACGTTACTTTCAGTGGAAAAAAGATTAGCACTGTCATAAGAGCACCCTGCAACCCCCTGCTGAGAATGGCAGGTAAGTAACGCTCAGAATTCATTTTATCACTCCTGCTAATAGGCTTTCTTTGAAGAGATCATATCACACGTCTTGTGTATTCACACCGTGACTCTTGCTGGATGTGGATAAGCTGAGAACAAATCCTTTTCTTAGAAACAGGATTTATCTATTCCCCCCCAAAAATCCTCTCTTCTATGCAGTCTGTTCCCCTATTTCATTTGCATTCTATACATTATTTAACATCCACTACAAAAGTTAATTATTTTCAGCTCAGTGTCTAATATTTATCATATAATTAAAGTAGCTGACAACAAATGGAACAACAGATTGCTCCAGTGAGGTAAGCGGATTTCAGTATGGTTATGCCATGTCAGTACTTACAACATCTGAGCAGACAGAATTATTCAGAATGAATTTCCTGATGAACTGGTTTCTTGTGCATCAGAGGATAAAGAAGGTCTTTGAATCACTTTCCTCTCAACGCCAACTCTATCAAATGACACAAGGCTGCTCTCCCTCCACCATCCTTTGCCTCAGGAGAAGCCTCTGTGCTGCTCCAGGTACGACGACTCCTGTCTCCATCTTCAAGTAATTCTCCTGCACATGTGTGAACTAGCTCTTTTCACTACATTTTTCTTTCATAAAGGGCTGCTCTTACTAAAACCATTTTCAATAAAAGAACGGAAGTCAGTAGGAAATGTGCTTCGTGAGTACTGAAAAGCATTCAAGTTACTCCATATGCACATTACGGTTTTCCTACCCATTTCCTACCTGTTCCACTTTTATAACTTTACTGCAGGAACAAGCAAGACCAGTCTCCACGTAGATCAACAAGGAATATAATTATCACTGCTTAAATGTGCAGCTCCACCCTCTGAAGTTGACTGCAAATGCAGTTTAGCTTGTTTAGACCCTTCAGCTTTGTGACTAGAACATATGAAACTGGCTGGTTTCTCACGGCCAAGTCAGGGGCCAGATGAGAGCAGCCAGGATTTCAACAGGAACAGGCCAGAAGCAGGAACTATTATTTCATATTCTGCCGCAAGGTACCTGAAATCAGACCTGCTCATCTCTTACTGGAGAAAATGCTTCGCCAGCTTGCTAGAGAGTGGATCAGCAAACGATGTGCTGCCTGGAACGTCTCTGACACCACGTCTGCGGCTGTCCAGACATAGAGCTGCTCTCCATCTGAACACATTTATTTTTTACCATTACGTTACTACACCATTAAACCAAAAGGAAGACTTTAAATGAAGGATTTTCAGGCTAGAACGGAGCTGACCACTCTCTGGTACAGGTGAAAGCACAGCTGGTGAAGCCCCTGTGCCCATTCTGTGTGCGACAGACATGCGCACATGAACATGAGACGAGGTATCAGGCATGAAAAGATGCTGTTTGTTGCTGTAAATCCACAACTAGAAGTACCCGTGTCCCTGACCGGTGCGCAGTGGCCCATTCTCCTCCATGCCCAGCGCTGGAAGGAAGGCCCACGCAGCCGCCTACCTTCTTGGTGACGGTGTCCGGGGGCACGTCGCGCCGCCCCAGCGGGTAGGGGTTCCAGGGGCTGCCGGCCGCCACCTCCTCCTGCCCGTTGTCTAGCACGCTGCTCTGCTGCGACGGGGTCTGCGCGAGAGGGGACGGCAGCCTTTAGTGAGGAGACAGCGCGCCGGAAACTCTTCACATCTACTCTAGCAACAACCCCGACAGTGCAACACACTATGCCAAACTGGAAAGCATCTTCATTTCTAGGGCATTTTGTTACCATGTAATCCTACTGCCAAGAGGCTCTGCAAACAAGAGATCTTTAGAGAAATGATGAGAAGAATGAATGATGAGAGAAAAGAGAAAATTAATTTAATACGAACCCTTATTTCCAGAACAAGTCTTAGCCAAAGCCACATATTTAACCATGAAGTTTAGCACTGATTATCTGAAACAGAATTTTTCTACTGTTCATTCAAATATCAAAAAAACCCTAAATATTTGCCATCAATATTGGATTAAATGCTTGCATTTTTTTTATAAAATGTTCCTTAATGACAGTACTGAAGCTCTGACCGTGCCTCGAGCTGGGCTCCATGTTACACTATACCATTTACTTCTATAGACCTCTCTAGGCTATGACGAGTTTTGCTCAAGTTACCAGGACATCATATCTGTAATATTAACCTGCAATTAAATGCTTTCCTGGGCATGAAAGGACAGAACACACATTTAATTTTTCCTGAATGAGAATTTTACTTTTCTTACTCTTTTCCAATTTTCTCTCCTTTTGGACACATTTCTTCTCTGTCAGATTTTTCACCTAGTATTTCACTTATTTCCAGGAGTGTTGAGGCCATTTGTCCATTTTTTGTCCCAACTGGATTTTCTATTATTTGTCTGTATTTCTTTAATTTAGGTGGAAATTTTGCTCGTGCAGATATCACTTTATGTGCCAGTCCTTTCAAAGTGCCAGTTTTATAACACTGCTAACAGCACTTGGCGCTAGGAACTGCTTATTCAGGTTTAATAAATGGTGACCTGCAAAGAAAAAAGTGTCTATTTTTTCCCCCATCATTCAGTAACTTCTTCAACTTAGGAAAAAAAGCCATGAAACACTTCCTCAGATGACTGAAGAACACACAGAACTAAGCCTTTGAAATATTAAAGCTGAAAACTGGTCAATTAAGGACTTTTTAAACAAGTTTTAAAACTAAGTATCATGATTTAAATCAAATACCTCAGTGGTTAAGTAAAACTTCCACCCCTAATTGTTTGAAGTCTAAAAAAGGCATCATTCGGGCTCTCAGCATTCGGAACGCGGTGAGGAAAGACGCAGCAGATCACTCCGGCCAGGCCCTGCTGTCCCAGCAGGACACGGACAGCCTCACCCTGGCACCAGAGCCGCAGGGACCTCCTGCCTTCGCGGATGCCCCCATCACTGTCCTGCACCCACTATGTGCCCCCTCCGAGCTGGGCAGCGTCATCTGGGATCCCGCAGCAAGGAGCTCCCCAAACTCCACTGCCAAATTCCTTCCCAGGGGAAGGATAAAAAAAGGAAAAGGGAAGGCCACCTCCCCGTGCCAAGAGCCACCTTCCAGGCTCGCCTGGGCTGAGGTGGCTGCGCAGAGGTCTGTGTCCTCCCGCGGGGAGGGCTGGTAACACACACTGTGTGCTCCGAGCTGTGGGTTTATAACACACACCATGTGCTCCGGGCCATGGATTTGTAAAACACACCGTGTGCTCCGAGCCATCTACATGCACAGGGAGAGCACGGCGGAGGCAGGACACGTCCCGGGGAAGGCTGCTTGCAAAGCAAGAGGGTGCTGCCCTGCGCGGCCCATGTTCACTGATCCCCGCGGGATTGAAGGAATCCTGACATGGATGAAAACCGAGTGCCGCCCTCTGGAGAGCAGCGACCACGGCCAGGAAAAGGGAGGAGCACGGAGCGCTCACCGCCTGCTCAGGAAACGGGAGACCCTGCGAGGGCAGGAGGCTTCTCACCTTCTGCAGGAAAATGCATTAGTCTGCTCGCAGCATTACTCATCTGCAGAGCTTGGACAGGCTGCAGAGCAGGAGAAATTACCTATCTGCTACATCTGGGTAGGGTAAAAACCTGAACGGCAGCAGTTACGGCACGCTGCACATGGAGCAGCCCCAGTGCAATCATCTCTCCGTACAAGGAATCGTTACAGGTTTCTGAGCTGCCAGACTGTCAGACTCACTCACTGCCCATCTGATTCCAGGTCATGGTAAGAGGAACAAGAAATAATGTTAAACTGCAGGGGCCCAGATACACTGAGAAATGCAAAATCCTCTAGAACATGTGAAGGAAAAAATTAAGCAATTCTATACATTGAAATTATTCCATCAGCACTAAAATTAAGCAATTCTTTACATTCAAATTATTTCATCAGCAATAACTTTTTCTTGCTTTCCAAACCATACAAGAATTACACCATTTTCATGCATTTTTAACATCAGATTTTACATGGGTCTGTAGCAATGAGACACTGGTGAAATGTAAAGCAGAGTAATTCACAGAAGACCAGAGCCAAGAACACGTCATCCTAAGCACATCCGCAGATACCTCGTGTACCTAGAAGCCATTGCCGCTTATCCCTGCCTTTCTGCAGCAGTGTGCAACACCTCATTGCTAAACAGCCACACTGTTTGCAGGTAGGGTCAAGCGGACACCCTGCAAGGACTTGTGACACGGACTATCACATGTACAGACAAACATTCCTGGAGAGAAAATACAGCACCATCAGCACGGGCGAGCTGCCCGTGTGCCACCCCCGCACACCCCTCCAGGTGCCATTGAGCGCGCAGCACTGGGGCACACGCTGGTACCAGGAGCTGTGACTGCGCGCACGGACGGCAGCTCCAGCCGCAGGACCCCAGCGGTGGCTCACGGGTGTCCCAGGGTCGCGGCTGCTGCAGCCCCACCAGCTCTCAGCCCTGGCGGCACCCGCAGCAGCCCCGGTGCACGGCTCCCGGCACGCGGCTGCGTCCCCTCGGCGTGAGAACAGGCCCTCGCGCTGACACTGCGAGAGCGGGGCTCCTCTCCGCCTTGCTGTAACCGCCCTTCCCACCCAAAATGTACTTAAACACTTCTATACATACGCATTTATCAACAACATATCATTAATAGTTGTAAAATAAACATTAACAATGAAAAAAACCTTCCTGTATGCAGTATTCGGAAGAAAAATTTAGAATTGTTCTAGGCATAGCAGGCAAATCCCCACACTTATCAGATATAACAGCACACCCAAATCACTGTTCAGATGTGTAAATCCCTGTCTCTTGGAGCCCGTTCAAATGCATCTTAAACATTTTTACATTATTTTTTAAGATTAAAAAGTCATAAACACAGAAAATATATTCTCCAGTTTCATACACAGATTATTACATTGAGAAATATAACGATCACATCAGTCTGTCTAACACAAGAGCAGAAAGCAGTAATGACAGCCATGTAAGAAGCTACTCAGTCCAAAAAGCAAGGTTATTGCCTAAGCAAACTGCTATCACCACCTTTGCTTTTGGGACTGAGTATAGTATAAGCATGAAGAATAGGCAAAGCTAAACCAGGAAAAAGCAAACATTAATTTATTTGATAAGGCTGGTATATGCTGTCTATCCCATACTTACTTTCGGTAGAGGTAGCTCTTGAAGCATTTGGTTTTCAAATTTAGATTTAGTCTGCAAGTTTAAAGTCATGCTTCTGCCGGCATGCATTGCTGAAAACCCTCCAGAGTGCAGCATGCCAAGGCTAACTGTGTTGTGTTTGTAAGCAGCGGTCTGAGTAGAGGAAACAACCACGTGACAGGATATGAACACACATGCTCATTGAATCAAGTATCACACATACATGGTTAATTTCACAAAGTTTTAGTTTAAGCAAACAAACAGTACCAAGAAATAAATAGCTTTTTGATGCATGCACTGAGTCAGACGGAAGCAAATACATTGCTACTTATACATAGAATGGATACCATAAAAAAGACTTCAACGCTGACAGCAAATGACAGCAATGTCGTTATCTGTAATCTGAAATTCGCAGTATACAACACGGTACAAGTCTTTATTTTGCAAATATGGCCAAATTTTGGTATGTCTGCACAACCACGGATGGGCCAGAAGCAGAAATCTAGCAGAGAGGGAGTCAAAGGCAGCGCAAGAAAAGCCCAGGCAGGAGCACGCGCCCCCCTGCGCGCTGCGTCAGGGGGTTTCGTAAACCAGCCACACGTGGGACACGATTTCCACCCCGAGCTCCACACTCAGCCTGCACTGCTTTGCCTGCACTGGTCTGGGATCGATTGTACACAACGCAAGGGAAAGAGCTGAAGCCAGGGAAGAGCTTCAGCCTTCAAGCTGATTTTTAAAGTTTAAGCGTTTGATCCTTAATGACATTTTAACATGCATCACATCTGAGACCCAAAAGGTAATGAATAAGTTAATAGTAGACTCACAAATACCTAGTAAAAAGTACGCATATCGACACATACTGAAGCTAACTTATGCACTAGGCCATAGTAATTTTTTTCACATCATATTATGCAGTAAACCCAGATTTATGAAGCAGGTCACTGAATAGTCAAAATCACTCTAGAAATCATGCAGCAGTGTTTCTGCAACGCTTTGTATAGGAGGTAAATAAGTCTAACTTTCTATTGCTAAAAGAAGTAATAACAGTATTTCTTGTTAAAAACAGAGGCAGTGCACACTTTGTGACATTTGTTCCAAGTTGAGATATAGCTTTAAATCCCCTCCACTAACAGTGATACGAATAGTTAGGTTTTTTTTTTACTTTTTATCTCTGATTTTTAGAATTTTCTTTTATTGCCAAGATGTATCCCACATGTTTTAACGCTCCCAAATCATTACCAGCAGTATTCGCATCTGTTACTAGGAAGAGATTTTCTTCAGCATTTCAGACAGTGCTACAGCAGTTACTGAATTAGTCATGTGCACTGCGGTAAATTACTTTTAAAGAAACTCTTTGGAATCCGTTTACCCAAGAATTCCTACCTCCAGCTGATTTTACATGTTGACAGAAAACTTTACAGGCCAGTTCCTCTACCACAAAATGCAGGAATCTCGTTATTGGGAATTCTGATGTTTACCACTCTACGTGCAAATAGTTGGAAATATCAAAACACACAACTAAAGGCATTAATTGCAGAGAAATGCCAAACATACCCTGTCTAACCTTCTAGCTTCTATATGTCTAAGTAGCTGTTGTCTCCAGTCAGCAGGCATTTTAGCACAGCTCTCATTTCCCTTCACAGGGGCAGGCCTTGTCTTTATCTCACTGTTATCTGAAGGCTTGTCACCATAGTTACCCAAGTTATAGTCTGACGGTATCTTTTCCAGCAGGGCTGCCATGGTAGGCCTAGCTGAAACTGGCCTGGTTTGGGAGGTACCGTAACTCTCTGTACTGTAGCTTCTCGCAGACAACGGCCTCCTTTGGGTTAGGTTTTTAACTGGAAAGCTGCCAGTCTGGGCTTTCACTTCTTGGTAGGAAGGATGTTCATCTTCGTACCTGCCATTCCTTTTGAGGAACTGAGACTCAGACACCGAGATACTGCTTTGGCGCTCCACAGCTCCTCGGTACGGAGGCCTGCCATACCTCTCGCTCGGAGGCAGCTCGTGGGGCTCGCTCACTCTTCTGAACATGGCCATTTCGGTGGAGCTCACCAGCGAGTCTGCTCTTCTCAGAAAACCTGGCCGCGACGCCTGGCTCACGAAGGGGGCACCGACGGCCTCCTCGTTCACCGAAGGCTGCGAGAAGGAGAACATGTGCTCCACGGGAGGGTAGCCGCGGTAGGCCCTCGGGCTGACCAGCTCCTGGGGCAGGTTTTTGCTCTGCTGGGGAACGTACTCGGGATTGTGTTGGAAAGGCGGCGGGAGCCTCTTGTCTGCCGTGACTTCCACCGCGCCCTGCGGATTGAAGCTTTGGTCAAACTGGTAGACTTTCTTGGTCACGGGCGGCTTGTGCTGCTGCTGCTGCTGCACCTTGACGCTGCCGTAGGTGAGCAGCTCGTCGTCCAGCATGGGCACCGACTGGCTGCGAGACATGCTCAGCAGCCCGTGCTCCTGTCCGAGCAGCTTATCTACTCTCTCGTGGGTTCCTACAGTGTCGGTACCGGATGCATAGTTTTCTAAAGGTATATTATAAACTTTGTACGTACCAATGTCGATTTCATCGATACTTTGGGATTTCTTAAATTTATTAGTTTTTAAATCTCTCATCATCGGAGAAAGCCTTTCTGTACTCTTGCTGATTGAAATAACACTTTTAGGAGGTTCTGGGCGACAGTGAATATGTGAAAAGACGTTCGTGAGACTTCTGTTAGCATTTGAATCATGATATTCCCATGCTATTCCCGGAGTGAAAGTGCTAGCTATTTCAGGAGACTCTTTGACATGATCTTTCCGCTCAGGCAAGGGGCTGGTGGTGGGGGTATTTTCCAGTTTGGAAGGAAAAGCTGTCCTGTCTTCAAAAGGACTAGGAGTTCTGGTCCAATTTTGCCAAGGATTGGAAGGAGGCACTTCAGATTCGTGTGTGTTTCTGAGCGTAGGCTGCTCGAGCTCCAGGGGGATGCCAACTATCCTGTCTTGTCTAATTAACGGCCTGCGTCCGTGTGCAGATGTGCTTCTCGATTTAGTGCTTAAGAGAGGGTTAGCACTGGGATTTTCCACTGTGCTCTCCTCTGCAACAAACCCTGTATTATCGTAGTGCGAGCCATCGGTCCAGCTGTCAGCGAAGGTGTCGCTCATGGGGCGCCTGTCGTTGCGCTGCGGCAGGTTTCCTGCTGGAGCAGATTCCCGCTGGCTCAGTAATGGCTTTGTTTCAAGGGGCTGAGGAAATGACTGCACCAGCCTGCAAAAATAAAGCAAAACAAAACAAGATAAAATATCCTCTATTAAAAAAAAAAAAAAAAGCAGTCATCGGACAGATGCACACATAAAGCACTTCATTATTCTCCCATCTATACTTAGGCTTCCGGATCACACTGAGATGGGCTCTGGATGCCACTGATTTGGCATGAATGTCTGCAACAGTTTTTGCACTGAAGTACAGAAGCTGTAAATATACACATGGAAAAACAACAAAGTGAGTCCAAAGTCCTCACTGACTCAATGCTTTCTGTTCACATAAATGCAGCTAAACTAGCTTATTAAAAGTAATCTTTTGTAAATGCAGGGTATACGTTTTTACATCTGCTTTAACAAAAACAAAACAAAACAAAAAGCAACAAAAATACAGATTCCATCTGTGCCTGCTCTCACCACCCAGATTTTATGCATCTCCAGGGAGTAGGCTCCAGCCTTTGTGTTTAATGATGAGAAGCTTGTGGATTTCTTAAGACAGAACTACGTTTAGGCAACCTACAGCTGGAACAGATAACAACAGCGTGTTCGTTTTACAGCGTATGAGTGTTTCAACATTACTGATGGCCAGTGCAAATCACAGCAACTTCCTGTACTATGCTCAGATGTCTGACGAAAACTAAAGCTCAGGACAGAATTGAATAGAAATCACAAACTCTGTTGAACGTGCTAGAAATAGCTACCTGCAGCTCAGGATCACATGCAGCACAGTAATTCTAGCTCAGTTGTTAGGTGCTTTTAATGCATGGTTGTCCCACATGGTTCAAAAAACAGCTGTAGATTTACGGGTATTTATACAGTATGAATGGGGGGCTTACTCTCTACAGCCTGGTTGACCATTCCTCTGTACGTCTCTACAAAACTGGGCTAAAATATTTTGATTTGAATGTCTTTATAGACAGCACACCATCACTTTGCCGAAATTCTCATGATAATAAAAGCCAAGGGCAACAAGAAGCTGTGTTAAGAAACATGATCACACCTGTTGCCCCACAAAGAATTATTCACTGCTTCTTTAGCCGTTGTCTGCAAGGACCCCATTTTAACACGTGCGTTGGAGGACCCTGAGGAAGCCTGGGAAGGGGAATAGTCTGAGTAAGTGCCTGAGGAAACGCTGTTATTCAGACAATGCATCTTATCCGCTTCAGATTCATCTGTGGATTCTGAAACAAAACACAGCAAACATTTTCAGGAGGTAGTATCTGGAAAATGACCTTCAGAAAAATACATTTTTTAAATCATAGTATGAATATAGAAATACATATGTGCACACATATGCCTGCAATATATTTTAAAATCAGAGGGAAGTATAAAATACTTTAAGAATTATATCTTAAATCTTATCTGTGTACATTACATATGCTTTTATCTAAAAATTCACTGCAAGTCAAGTCAGTACCTTTCTTGTCTTTACCCAGCAGAACGAGTTTCGGTGTGTACAGCGGCGTCTCCGGTATGGAGGGACGAAGTTCCCCTATCCGCATCTCACTGGCAGGATGTCCATAGGCATCCTGAGGAATAGAATAACGCAGAATAAACACAGGAAACAGAACTCAATTCAAGCTGCAGCAAACAAACATTTTGTAGCCTTCTATTTACCAAGGCAGTAACACACCGAAACACCACACAAGCAGTGTGTCTAATCACACTGATCTATCTGACAGCTGAAAACGCTAGTTGCTTCTCCAGCAATTACTTGTAATATTACCGTGATGCGTTTGTTTGGAAAATGTGAGCAAAACAGATGGAACTTTTAAGATGGGTCAAGGCCACATAAATATTTTGAATGAAGAAAGTCACAAAGATGCAAGCTGTCAGTAGAAATAAAAAAAAATGCAATAACCATTTCCTTATTGTTTCAGGACTAAGAATTCCTCATTTAGTGATGGCAAAAGCTCTTCCACTAATTCAGCTGTTCCTGAAGCTACATTAAATCCAAATTATTTCATCTCTAAAGAGTTTTTTTTCTAGCTTAAAATGATTCTGGTTTCATGGACTGCTCACGGAGAGCTCCGCAGACGTCAGCCTTCAAAGCTGTCCTGCACACCCGCTTCCTGCTCCGGCCAGCAGCAGGACACTGCTATAAATACTGGGAGTCAAAAAGTGAAAAGAAAATCACACAGTGGTCTTAGAAAGAGGGATTTTAAATTAGGGCACTTAAATTAGGTCATTTAAATTAGGCTTGGCCGCAGCCAGAAGAAGGGAATGAAGAACCAAACAGGATCTCAGGGCCAATTCTTACCCCATCCCTGGAAGCAAGTTCAGAAACGAGAAAGACGCCAGAGCTGGAGACAGGCACCTGGGGGAGCGGGCAGGGAAGACCCTACCTAAAGGAACGACGCAGGTTCAGGTTCCACTACCTATTCTTTGGTATAAACAGTGCAAACAAAATTTTGTAGAAACACTGCCCCAAAATTTATCCTTGAACAATGTACTTATACTTACACAGTGGCTATCTGAATCTTTCTGCCTTTGGTGTACCTACATCATAGCAGAATAGCAGAGAACAGCTATCTTCACAGCCCATGTCATTAACTCCTCTTTCAGCAAGTACAGCTACATACTGACACCACGATTTACATGGTGAAACACTTCCAAGATTTTAAAGCACTCTGCTCTATACAACTCGTTGTGATGCATGGCACTGCTTTCAGAACACTACAGAAATATATAACTTACACCTAACAACAGCGCAGTGGTATTTTTGCAGTACAGCACAATTATTTCCCTCTCAGTATAACCAACTTATCACGCAAAAAACATTTTTTTGAAAAATAACAAGGAGCAGAGCAAGCCCAAGCTGCAAAACGCCCTAATTCTGCAGCGCAGGGCAGGGTAAGTTCCCTGTTGTACCGCTGAGCTTTTTCCAAAGACAATTTACGAATGTCATCTCTATCAGACAGGTGACAATCTTGGAATTCTTTATTTTCTCTAACTTGAACCTAAATTCCCAGTATTGCGCCATGAAACTTCCAAATGTTTTAAGATTAAAACAAAACTACATGCTGTGAGAAGAAACCATTTATAAAACTTTGATATGCACATTTAACAGAACGATGAATACAGTTTTTATTAGCACGATCTTGCTAAGGTTCCTACATCTTTTTTTTTTTCATTTTAGCTTCCAGTCTTACTGTTCCAACAAAAATCAGCCGGCTTTTTAAATAATTATTTTGGTATTTGTTAATATGTCATTATGTAAAAGATTTTCTAACGTATTTAAAAATTAAATTTCATTTAATTCATCCTTCCTCCTTACAAGACAAAGAACAAAAAATGTGCTTCCCAAATTAATAGAATGAATTTCAATAACAAAAGAAAGAGATAAATGTAATTGCATGGAGTGCGACTGTATCCTCAGGACTAACCCGAGGACACAGGGATTAAAAAAGTGAGCTGTTTCCCAAGAGACGATTCCCGGTTAAGGTCGAAGCGGATAAGAGAAGCACTGGCACCTCTTCCTGAGGAGCCCCCCCACACACGTCCAGCAGCGGACGCTGTTTCCAGAATCCCCAACACTCGGAGGTGTTTGTGCAGAACACGGCCAAAAGTTCTGTAACTTCTGGCCGTCCTGGGGTGGGATCTGCACACGCAGGGGCCCTGCCAACACTGTAACGGTCTCTTCAGACCTTCAGTCTTTTCCTTCATAACTACAGCTAGGCCCAGCGATGCAGCTTCAGGACGTGCCCTTCCGCAGCTCCTTCTCCTGTGCTGCCCTCCATATGGAGAACAGCAGCCCTTTTCCAGACAAGATTACACAACGCAGTCTGCCTGAAGCTCAGGTGAGAGACAGTTCTTAGCCTAGACAACAGGACAACTACTGAAAGCCAATCCGTGGCCCATCAGACATGAGCCCAAACGTACCTGCTCTGGGTATGCAACCCTGCGTGGAGGGCTCTGGCCAGCCGCGCGGTGCCGCAGCACATCCTCGCGCGGGGGATACAGCAAGGGGCCCCTGAGCCCGGCAAGGCGCCTTACGGACAGCAGCCTGTTGTGGAGGCAGCACAGAACAGAACCCCCTGGCCCAGACACTCAGACAAGGTCAGGCAAAAGTCACTCAAAATGAACTTCAAGACACGTGACATCCTCTCTTGAGACAAGTCACTTGGGAGTCAGAGCCCTGGACAGGTAAATCCTGTCATTTCTCCTCGGATAGGAAGGCACCAAGACTGTGACTTCAATAGAGGTGCTCTGCACTAGGGAGAAGCCATATGGCAAGATTGATGAAAATCACTATGACTCCTGGCAAAATATAGGTATTCTGTTGCAAAGAGCTTATCCAAGCACAGATCTTAAGCAGATACAGACTGAAAATCTTTAGGACGTATTCCCCTCCCAGGCAGAAGAGACCACAGTGCAGGGGCAGCACTGGAAAACACTTCTGCAACCGACACAGCAACTGGGTCCCACTGTAAGGCACAGGACAGGCACCCGGAGGGAGGCAGGAGGCTGCAGCCTAGTCTAGAACAGCAAGAGGATCTTTCAGACGGTCTCTGAACCTTCACTGGAAACCACAGAACACAAAGAACACCCCCTCCTTCAATAAACACACTAATGAAGTAAGAGGTTAATTAACAGCACTGAGGCATCATTCTGCTTCAGAGGAGAGGAAGGTCATGAAGAGCCCACCCAGGTGCAGCTCTCAGTGCTGGCCTGTGCGTGCAGCCAGTGCGGCCACGCCGATGCCCAGCGCCCAGGGAGCGTTCTGCAGGCACCATGAGCACTGTCTTCAGTCCCAACCCGAACCAGAGCACACCTACTCTCTTAAATGCTATTTTAACCTGTGGCTTGAGATCACATGTCCTAATTATCTGAAAAGCAAATTGAAATAATTATGTTTTAATGTATTACAAACAAAATTAAGTATTCATAAAATCATGGGGTTTTTTTTTGCAGTTTCCCATGCCTCTTCCTTATCTTATAGGAAACTGAAGTGAGCAAATGCACACATCATCCTGCTCTACTGCCAAAAATGTTTCCCTGTGGCATTAGTTGACTCCAGTTGTGTGAATGACAGGAATATTCTTTATCTTTGCTTCAGTCAACCAGACAGTCGTACTACCATTCTTCAAGTATTAGGGAAAAAAAAACCCAATCCTTCACTATTATTTTAATGGGAGATGAGAATTACCTATTCATCAATATGATGGAAGCATTGGTGCACTCCCATCAGTTGTTTAGGGTAGAGAATCAGCGGGAATATTGCCGTCCTATCACTGTTTGCACTGCAGGAGCTACTGCAGGGCCTTTGGGCAACTCTGTCTTTACAAAGTCCTTCTACTGGTACTGACACAATTAAATTCATAAACATTCACAGAAAAAAATCGATATAATTATTTTTCTGTTGCAAAAGTTAGGGTTTTTTTCCCGAAGAAGAAAATGTAAGAATGGCATTTGTGCTCTTTATTTTCCTCTGGTTAAAAGGCCAAATTACACTGGTAGAAAGAACTTAATGAGTAAAAGGGAATAATGGTGGAAGTTAAGATTCAGGTTTAGATAAAAACATTAATTTAATTTACCTAAGTTAGTTTGAAGTACTAATCTATATTTAGAAAAAAAAAATAAACAGAAATGCTTAACCGTGAGTGAAACACAGAGAACTGACACAGTAGTTACACAGACTGTTATATATATATATATATATAAAGTCTCCTCTGTGTTGCATATATGGAAAACTGGGGAGGAAAAATTCATGCATCTATCTCTAGCCACAGACATTGACATTTCAAACATGGTAAGTGTATCATAATGTTTAAATTATAGAAGAGGTGAAAGACAGATTCTAGATTCTGCAACTTGCTGTAAGTCCCAGTTCCAGAGGGTCTGATCTAAAGCTATGTGCAGTGACGGCAGCATTCCTACCACTTTAGGTTATTCATGATGCATTCAGTTTAATGTGAATAGAAGCGGCAGAACCTGCTGTCAGACACAACAAATTCATCTGTCATTTATGTATTTGACTCAGAATTACACGTCCTGAAGACTGAGGTGGAAAACCATCATCAGGTCCAGCCTCCTGCTGTTACACAAGTCCCTCAGATAAAATTTAGTAGAGTGCTAAAATTCAAAGCTAAGCAGATTTAAAACCAAAAATTCAATCTAGGAGTCTCCATAGTATTGGGAAAAACAGCAGAATCAACATTAATCTAAATTAACTTTTATGAATGGAACTAGAAACTATGAGGTATGCAGTTCACAAGAGATGCAGGGTGCCACGTGATGGAGTCGCACTAAATCCCCACTTCGAGCTCTTGAAAGGAACAAGGATCCTGTTACGTTACCTCCACTGAAATCTCCTTTGGTGTCATGGGCCACTTGTGCTCGTAAGTCTCTTTCACAGTCTGTTCACTGTTCACAGTTGGTGCTGCGTTCTCAGGCCGTACTCCATGGCTTGTTTTGCCCACCAGATTTTGAACCGATTTTACCATATTCTTTAAATCCTCTGGGTATGGAGTAGGATAACGTTTTAGATTTATTTCAACCTGAACATGCATAAAAAGAATTAAAACACAAAGACAAAATGAAAAACAACATGCAAACTAAAACTGTGGTTAGAGTACTATGGTTAGGTGCCAAGTCCTCAGTTTTTGAACTAATCTATTTAGGCTAATGCAATCCATATATTTATCTTCAGGACTTTTTTTTTTCTTTTTTTTTTTTAACTCTTTGGACTGAATTTTGCTCTCAATCTATCATGGAGCTTCAGCGACACAAAAGAATGAATGAGAATGTTTCCCTGGGAGAGTACTTTAATTCTACACTTGACTTGAGAGTACTAACACATTAAATTACATTTTTCCATAACAATACCGGTGTAGAAATGCAGAGTTAATTTAGCTATGTTCAGTGTACTCATTTAATCTGAATTATCTATAACAAATGAGAACAGAATCTGATCTACTGGGACCTATCTGCTCTTTGAGATGGATAATGTGTGTACGCGCACTCAAGTGTATGGATCTTACTCTTACAGATGCAGAAAATAGAGGAAAACAGACTCACTCCACTACAGCAAGGGCATCCCGAGTCACACTGAGGAGCGCTCTAGCGACTGAAACACCTACAGGTTTCCTGCAGCACTCAGCATTCCAGTTTGTAACTCCTGTCACTCAACAAAACTGCCCCTGCCGAGCCCAAAGAATCCTGGATTTAAGACAACTCTGTAACCGCAGGGCTGGGCTGCAGGGAGGCGCCCGGCTCCCACTGTGGCAGCAACCGGCCCCGAGCACCGGGACGGGCGGGCTGTGCCACCGCGCTGCGTGAGCGGAGCTGCCAAGGGAGCTGCCTTCCACACCCGCCTGTTACAAAAAAACCAAATCTTGTATTGCAATGGAGATGGTCTCTGGATGGGAATGTCTTAGATGCAAAACATGACAAGTTGCAAATTAAAACTAAATTAAATACTGGTATATAATTCTGAACCACCACAGAATAATATTCCAGATAATAGATTCTGACATAATTTTAACATAAAATGTTCAAATGTATGGCTAAAATGTCATATGCTAATAAAGAATTTCAACAGCAAAAAATGTAGTAAGTGATTTAGGTTGAAAGAAATCATATTGAGACGTGGCCTAATCAGGCCAAAGCTTTTCCACCAAACCTGCGCGATAATTCCAGGGGGAAGCCACGATTTAGACACTGGTCCCAGCCAGGCTCGAGCCGGGCTCAGTCGCTGCCGCGACGGCAAGAGCACGCAGCAAAGGGGCTGCTGCTCCAGCGTCCTGTGCGCTGCACGGAGCTGCTGCCACAGCCGAGCCCGAAGCACTGCCAATTACCACTACAGACAAAACCTGTACGCCCCCATTAGAAAATTCCGGCAGATTCAAATGTTACTTCAAAAATATCATGACCCAGAAAAGAGAATTTGCTAAGTGAAAAATTCTTGTTGGAAGAAATCAACTGCCAAATCTATTTTAAAGTACAGTTGGCTGAGAGTTGACTTTAACTATGAAAGACACGAGGCAAACCCTGGGGTGCTTTTACACAAAGCTACCGTCATGGGTGCTTGTTCCCTCCTGTAGATAATTTAAGATGCCCTTCGAGGTCACCCTGCACAGGTCTGGCGCAATGGTTAGACGTGCACGTGGTCAAACTCCCCAATCCCCATCCCACCACGCGGAGCGGCGAGCGCCAAGTTAACAACGTGTTCCACAAGGCAGTTTGTAGCACATGTTCCTGCATCTAAACACAGGCTGCTGGACAGGCTGGTCAAGGAACTCTTTTTAACATTGGAGATGATTAGCCTTGCTGGGAAAAAGCACAGAAATAGCAGAGAATGGAAATAGATGTTTATGTCCTATTACTATTTAATTTGAGCTTATTTTTTCGTGGTTTGGGTAAAAAGAGTATTTTTTCTGATAGGGAAAAGGAAAAAATATTATATTGGCAAATTTTTTATTTTGAAAGCTTGATAAGATATCTCTGGTTTGAACATCTCATTTCCCCATTATCAGTTTTTACCACCTCCAGGTATTTATAGGTATCTGGGGAGTATTCAGCAAGATAGGACAGAGGGGAGATGCTCCCTTGGAGGCACACAAATTGCAGGAAATCTCTGACCAGCTCCAAGCTCATTTAATTATTCTTCTTTGTATTTACAAAGCAATGCACATAGCATTATATATAACAGTATAGCATTATATGGCACTGGCTGCAGAATTCTGTCAAATACATGGTAAGATCTGTTGGTTTTGTTGCAATGAACTGATGTTAGGATCACGGGGAGGAGAGGAAGGCAGGTCCGCAGATGGGAATAGAGCAATCCCATGCGGACTCATGTTCTACAGCGCTGCCTATACCCACTCCTGTCACAAGGAGCGGTGACACGAGGGTAAGGGCTGTAGCTGCCGATGGCTAAGCCAGAGCGTTATGGCTGGCTGCTGCTCCAGGGAAGACGGATCCCCCGGGGACACAAAGGAATCCTCGCGCCAAGGGCACGAGGGCCAGGCCAGAAGCCAGGCTGCCTCCCCACGGCCACAGAGTCGGACGCAACCGCTGCACGTTGCATGTTCGTCTCCACGGGTCGCACGTGTGGCCAAACTCCTGGCGGGCAGAGGAGCGGAGTCCCCAGAGCCCGTGGGCTGCCCCGGTGGCACAGGGACCACGCGGCACGGCCACGGCCTGCGCGTGCTCAGGGCTGGGCCTAGGAAAGCAGCACGTGGCATTTTACGTGTGCGCCTTCTATGTGCGCCCCTCTGCGCTGCGTGCGGCAGATGGCAGCATGCGGAGCGCTTGCTTTCTGCACAAGAACGATTTTCTCTAGGACCCGCTTTCAGTCATTTGTAGTGTACTGAAATACCCTCACCTTAATATAGGGGATTTGATATGACCACACTGCATACTAAGAACAGTACGTGCAAACAGCATACTATTAAAACATTCTATCATCTTAGAAATTCTTATTTTTCTGTTCATATTTCGACTGCTTTTGACATTTGGACATATTGCCCACAGCTAAAACTATGGCTATAGGTGGTGAAACAACATAAAATTCTTTCAGATGCTCTGTTTTCCATACACAGACCATATATCGGCAGCTCATCCAGGATAAAATTCCAGGCTGATCTATTTGAGACAAATGTATTTATTATAGTTTTATTTATTTAATATTATTTATTTATTTTATTTTTTTCTCCTTACCTGGACTCATTTCTGCTCAACTAAAACAGTAAGGGTCCATTAACTCTAATGACAAGCAATTAGATGAAACCTCTTAACTAGAAAAAATCAGAAAACATTAAAAAGGAAAAGCGAAGTTTTCCAAGGTAAGTGGAATGCTAATTAAATGGCTATTAATGAATACATTTTGCTGATTTTTTAAAATTTAAATACAGTTTTAATCTCACATGATGTTGTCTTCGGTGACACTTTCTATATCGGGTATCATACATCAGCTAAAACTTCGCAATGTTAAGGTGTGTGATCTAGGATGATTCCTTGACATCACACAAGACATAGAAATTTTCATGCCAGGCTAAAACCAGGAGGACCTGACAGTATCCCTCTAGCAGGACAAGCCACTAATGACTAAGCTGAAAGCTCTGATGTAATTGCAGATGAGAGGGGGAGGATGTTTCTGTTCAGATAATTCTCCTCACAGGCTCCAAGTTTAAGCAGTGATGCCTCCCATCCTCAATTCTCTCCTGCTGGGCCACTCACACCTAATGTGCTTAAGGTGTGAAGTCCTCAACTACTTTCACTTTGAGTGAATTTGCTATCACCCATACAATCTACATATTTTTAAAGTATTAAATGGCTGAATAGTATTCAATGTATTAAAGTATTAAATTTGTTTCTCTGCCTCAATACATTATGTGTTGTCTTAGGTATAAAACACCTGCCACATCAGGAAGCAAATATTAGGGTTGTGGGCCTTGAAAGAGTTATGGAAAAAGCTTTTGATATGTAAACAACAATAGCAAATCCAGAATTACCCCCAGTAGCAAACCCAGACTTCAGGGAGAAGAGATATGCTGTTCTTTCTCAGCTGTTACACTTGAATTACAGCTTAAAGAATTATCCTCACATTTAAAACACAAAAATACTTCAACGCAAGATCTGTCTGTTGGACATTGTCTGTATTTTGCAAGCACCAGTGTAAATTAAACATAATTTAGCACTTACCTTAACCTTCCCTGCATTTTCCTCTTCTTCCTTTTTTTCTTCAAAATCAAAGGCAACCGTCATACGTTGTTGTCTCTGCTCTTCCCACAAGGTAGGGTTAAAACTGTCACTGTCTGACGGGAAATCTATAGTTTAATTGCAAACAGCAATCCAACAGAACATGTAATTAGTACACCTAGCAAAACACTGAGAATGACCTAAAAAGACTAGTTTTCAGAGGATCCTGTGATCTTGGGTTGTTGTCCTAAAACTCCTGAAGGGAAGTAATGAGGGGATTAATGACTAATAACAATAGACAAATAATTACAGACAACAGCTGCTGCGCACTGGGCTGGGTGTGGTCAGGAGCCTCTCCGGCCGCAGCAGCAAGGGACACGGCAATTCCTGCCGCCCAGGGCGCTACGGACAGGCTCAAACACCTCACTGAGGCCATGCTTCCGACAACAGAGTATCCAAGAGCACACAAGACTGATGGACCAAGACGAAGCGATCTGAAAACGGCAGGTGTCCTGTGTGTGCGACGGACCAGGAGCTGCTGCATGCACTGCTGCACTCACACACCCCTCTCCACCCCGGTTTTACCTCTGTCACGTGAATAAGCACTGCAAGACATCCCTGCCTGCGCAGGGACCGCGATGCCGCTTTACCTTCATCACTGCGGGGTTGCTGGGGAAACATGTAGTTAGTCAGTACTCTCTGCTTTGTTTCTGGGTGAGCTTCAGTCTGCAGCGGAATGAGAGCCTTGGACTGCGTGAGAAAGGAAAAAAACGATTCACTCGGAGCATGTATGATTAGGACATGGAATGTTAACATTTGACAAAGGGGAAAATCCACCAAAAGCTAAAATTATGTATAAAAATAATCCTATCTTTGTGGACTAAAACAAGTATTAAGCTCATCTAAATGTTCTTCTCCCATTCCCCAATTCTGATGTGTTTGTAGTTCCTCCTAGAGCAACAGAAGAAATCTGAACAGCAGAAATCCCAACTGCACAGTAAGAATCACAGCAGCGAGAAAGCTAGAGGATCAGCTCAACGGGGCCTGCACCAGTGCAGCTAAAGCACCTTGTTCTGTCTGCCGTTTATTTAAGCCAGGGCTAATGAGGAGCAAGCTCACGACAGCCATCAGCTCACCTTACCGTAACGCTGGGGCGAGCTCCTGCAGAAGGGGCACAGGCCCCTGCTATGCCCATGTAACTGCTGTGTTTCAGTTCTACTGATTACTGTTACCGCTTTGCTCTAATGTAGCACCCAGGAGTGACTGTCATGGTTCACAAAACCAAATTTTATCTACGCTAACCACAGGCAAGTCAGAATGCTGAATAAATACTGTATATTTAAAAGAAAGCGTTACATTCTGCGGTTGGGCTTAGGCTTCATGTAATTTCAGTATTTAATGGAAATAAGAGTGAGAAAGGATAGAATCGTAATTTAACACATTACAAATACTCATTTTGCATAGTCCTCTCTCCACCCAGCTTTAAAAATATTTTCTTAGCTATGTAAGTGAAAAACAAGGTTTAAAGGCGAAGTGCAAGGAGTATGTTATCGGCGCAGACCTGGTTGGCTTTGTTCTGGTTTGAGTGCCTGGCTGGCACTCAGCTGGGTGATGAGGATGGCAGCCCCGCGGGGAGCACGATCCCGCTCCGGGCCGCTCCACGGGCTGTTCTCCCTGCAGGCACGGAGGAGCGGAGCCTCCCCGGCCTTTCCACACGGATACAAGATGGATTCACCGTCAGCAGTATGGGAATAGGCCCCTACAGAATGATACTGATCGACTTCAACTGAAGACATCTAATACGTGCAGTCGGCATTATTGTACGGTGGGAAAGAGGAGATTATGGCATTTTACCGAGCTGACAGGAGCCGTTAGGTACACTGAACACTTCGAACACTCTGCAAATTGAGTATTAAAAATATACGAGTATTAAAAAGTCATTACCTGGTTGTCAGAAAGCCACAAAGCTGCAAGCTCTTTAAGCTTAGTAAAAGTGAATGGTAAATTCTTCAATCTGTGAATAAAAAAATTGGAACAACGTGAACCTTTCCACAGCAGTTTCTTTCGGAAATTTGTATTCAGCATGTTTTAATTTGATTCTGTTCAAACTGGCATCCTTTTTTGTTTTTATTTTCTCCCACTTCTTATTAAAAACTAGTATTTTAGTAATGGCATTCCTTTGAATTGTTTCCCCATTAAGAGTGACATTTGGAATCTAAAAATACTCATATAATTCCCTAAAGGTGCAAATAAGCTATGGATGCTTTGACTGGGTTGTCTGAGCCTTAACAATATTTTACTATTGTCCACCAACACATTGTTTCATTTAACTGGCTTTGTGACTGAATCATTAAAGAGCAAGTGATCAAATATATACAGCTTATAATACAGAAACAGGAGAGATCTTCGTCCCCTGGACCCACAGCAAATGGGTTTCAATCTGGCCAGAATCCCAGTATTTCTTAAGCAGCACTTGGAGTTAAGGTAATTGCTACCATAAACACTTCTATTTTATTTCATTTACATTTTGAAACAGAAAATATTCTAAGATAATTCAAAATTCATTTTTGCAGAATGTTTGGAAAAAATATAAATATTAATTAAAAATCCATATGACAAAATTGAAGAGTAAAAATTATTAGCATTTTAACTATGTATGTGAGCTCAATTCCTCAAAGTGAACTTTCTGAGGCTGCATAGCTGGTGGTTTAAAGGATCAGAATGGAACAAATATAGTCTGAGCTTAGTAGCTGAGCTAATTCCGTATACTTTTTCTCAGCAACTCTTACTAAACACCCTGTTTTACTCTGCAGTCTGTGCAGAAATGCAGAGGGGGGCCTGGTGACACAGGGATGAAACCTAATGAAACCTGAATCAGTCCAGAGACAGTTAATTGAAAAGATGGTTAAATTAAATTAACTTACAATTCAAAGGAAAACAATGCTGTACCAAACGAGTCTGACTGTGCTTGGTGCTCTCTTCAGCTCAACAAGTGCCCTCTGCAGCAGGACACCTCCCTGCGCACGCTGCAGGTTCCGTCTTTCAGAGCCGCTCTGACCCGGCATCCCGCACAGACAAGGGGACGAGCGGGAGCGCCCCAGCTCCGCACTGCGCTGCGGCACCCGCCGAACGGACACCCAGACCCGACTTCTACGGGACACTGACTCCTCCGAACCGCGCAGCCCCCAGCGCCTGCAGCCGGATGCTGCACAACTTCCTTGCATGCCCAACGGGTCGATTCACGTGCAATTTTTCATCACTAACAACTACTACTGCAGCCTCTTCAATCTCTGAAACACTTTTAAGCGCACTTTTTGAAATGACATCCCTAAACCCTAGTCTGTTTGTCCTCCATGAGGCCACAGCATCAAGAAGTCAGATGTCAGCAGGGTCTGGAATGAAAACTTTAACATCATTTGTTCCATCATTTATCCTAGGTTAAATCTTTCATATAATTTAAGTTCTTAAAAAGCTACATACTCTAAGAGTGACTCAATCTTATTCTTGAAAAATAAGAAAAGCAAATAAATGTGACTGTCGTGTTTAAATATAAAAAGAAATCAAATATGGGTGTATATAAAAGTGTCTCACAAGTTTAAGGTGGCCTTTGCTTCTATTTTAAGTCTAACAGACAAAATTTCAACTTTTCCGTCTTGCTAGTAACTGCTTTTCTCATAATTTTGTAAAATAAATCACTACAGACTTGTGCTAAGTACTAGCTTTTGCTTTTTTTATGTTCTAGGTAAGCAATCCCAGAGTATGGCAAGAAATACCACTGAATATTAAATGTAGTAACATAATGTAAGAGAGGAGCTTACTAAGCATCTGGGCATACTTTCTAGCTTCATCTAGACATATGTTATACGTTAGCGAGATTCAGAAAGAACAGTGACACCCTAAACAGAGGCAACGTGCAAACCACCAGAGTCACTCATAACAAGCTGAATCAGCACCAAGTCAAGCCCACAGACAGTTACTATTTATGGCAATTCTCCAAGGTAAATTTAGCAATATTGATAAAACCCTACTGGGTTTCCAGTGGGAAAGTTAAATCTTCAGCATTACCCCATCCCTGTACTGCACACAAACACACTTGGATATGAACAGCCAGAAGTAATTTACTCTTTGACAATGAGCAACAACTAAACATCTAAACAGAAAAAGAAAAAATCCGCCAATGAACACTCTTTTTTTTAATGGATCATATAACCTCTGTGTTTTTTCATCTACCCTCTATGGGTGAGATTTGCATTTGGTTGGCCGAGAACTGGCCACCAGAATTCAATGCTGTTACCTCAGAGGGTGTCCTCTATCCCTCACAGATTTAGCAATATAGTGAATATCATTAACTAGTTCTCTAACGGGGTGGTATTTTTGATGCCGAATACTTCAGATGCCTTGCAGAAGCAGACAAACTAAAGAGGGGCGATGGCTCTAAGAACAGCTTCCTTACAAACAGCTAGGACTAAAAGAAAGGTTACTTACCAGTAACCGATGCTCTTTGAGAAGTGTAGCCCAAATGTACATTCTAACAATTCTACCTCTCAATCACAGGACTCAGACCTGGAAGGACTCTGAGGAGAGAGGAGAAGCAGATGGAGACAGATGTATATGTGGACTACACATTTGGAAGAACATCGGTTACTGGCAAGACATCTCTTTTCTCTGAATGAATCCCACGGGCACTCTACCACCAGGTGACTGCAGGCAGCTCCCCCCAGGAATGTGTTATGAGCGGGAGGCCTTGGCATCTTTGGGCAGCAGCAACTGCAGCAGCAATTTATCAACACTGCACTGGTTCGTGGCGAACTTCATACAGTGCCATGCCTGGGGAAGGCAAAGGTGAAGCTCCCGGGTGCTGCACTGCAGGTATCTCGAATGAGAACTTTCCAGTACACAAGGCGAAGTCCCCTAGGCTCTGGGCAGACACCTGCCAACACAGGAGACTCCACCTTAGCCAACTGAGAGCGAGTCAGCCCACTACTGCCTTTGACTGGGTAGAGACAACTGAACACTGCACTCCCGGGGATGAAGAACCTCTAAAGGGTTGAAAAGGTTTGGACCTGCAAAGATAAAAGGAGAGAGGACTCCCAGCACTGGAGGTGAGAGGTACAGATGAAGTCCTAGAGTGCAGGCATGGGAAAGAAAAACAGGACTCTAATTTCCTGCTTAAAGCAGAGTTCTAACACGAGCATTTGGAGAAAAATCTTAAAACCAAAACAGGCTCTGTCATGTCAAGTCAAATACCATCAGAAAGGTCCATTTTACAGGGCTGAAGACCTCCAGAAGGAAAGGAGCAAGAGGGAAAAGACTGCAGTAACTGAAACCACAGCATTAGAAGTGCACCCCAGAGTGACTGCAAGCACCAGTGCCCCTCTGAGCAAAATGCACTTAGCTCAAGCAGCAAAGCAGCCTGTGCCGGGTTTGCCTCCATCCTGAGAGCTAAGACCAAACCTGCCGGGAGCGAGGAAGTCCTCCCATTCTCCTCTCTATATGGCACACCTAGTGACACTGCCAACCCCTGTGTGTGACCACGCACAGGGCACACCACAAGCACTCCTGTGCCATGCACCCTGCTGAGGCCAGGGCACCAAGACCCCTGTGCTCTACCGGCCTTGAGCCCACGGGTACTCCCCATATCACGGCAACACGTCCAGAACGAACACTCTGGTTGGCAAAAGGGCATCTCTCTACAAACACTTGGGACACAAGGCCACAAAACCAGGACTGCTGGGATGCAGAATGGGTAAAGGGCCTCTGAATCAGCCGAGCATCAGCGTGGCCTTCCTCCTCCTGGTAGCAGAGACGAAGAAAAGCATGCGAGTTCTGAAAAGACTAGAATATTCTGTTGAGTCTGCAATAAAGATGGATGAACCTGCAGTGGGCAGATGCCCAGTGGAGGTCTGTGTTCCTTTGCAAACTACACATCAACAGAACAAATCCGTCTCCGTGCACAGCCACTGCTTTCTTCTGGCTGGCTTGGTGCGTGCCAGACTTCACTGTGAGCAAACCCAACACACCAAGAGTGGCAGGAATCTCATACAACAAGAAAAATCACTTCTTGCCATTTCAGTGAGTTAAATCAGTCCAGTGACTCATCTAGGGAGCATCTGAGTCAGTGCAAGGCAAGGTGCAGGGCTACCAGCCAGCTCAAATGGGGAGCAGGAGGGAACCGTGGCCAGCTGCTCCCCAGGGATCGCACCATGGGGAAGGGGGTCCTGTAGTCAACATCCACCAAAATGGAAATCCCAATTTTCCCTTCAACTGAGTAACAGGGGAGAAAGGAGGGTGGGGGAAGCCTGCTGGCTTGGTGGCAGCGTCTCTCACCTCGGCTTGGTCAGGACAGGGCTACCCACCCACTCTCACCCTCTCCACTTCCTCCTCCTTCTTTCTCCTCAGCAACAGCACTCGTCATCAGAACTGCTTGTGGCACCACGTGCAAGAAAGCAACAGCTGACCTGGCAGACAACTAACCGAGGGGGAGAAAATGAAAAGACTCTTTTTTTTTTTGCTTCCTCAACACACTCATGGCATGATTACAGGCATGAGTAAGGAGCCCAGTGACCCAGTTCAGGTGGCACCAGGGAGTGTGTCCTGCAGCCACACGGCCTCAACCCCTGAGAAGCTGCAGGTCAGCGCTGTCCCACGGCCGCCCCATTCCCACTCCCGCTCTGCTCCTCCTCCCCAGGCTCCACAGCAGCAACAAGGTGGCCCCTTTGGTGGAACAGTCCTCTCCAAGTCCCTGCGCTCCCAGCGGGCTGCATGGCTTACGTAACGCAGACAGCATGGGGCACGGGAGGGCACATGCGGCGAGGGGAAGACGCCTTCGCAGGGAAGGGCACGGCCCGAGACGGCTCTCGGGGCTCCAGGTGCGGGCTCTAGGTGCACACGTAAGAGCACAAACGTCCCCCACCGTGGGGACACACTGGTGACCTCTAGAAATCCAAAACCAGAGTCAGCACACGCACAACTTGAGTCTGGGACTTGGACAGGGCCAGTGCAAACTGATTCACTTCAACCTCACACTTTGGTCCATTCTTAATGTATTTTGTAATACACAATTTCAGGGAGGAAAATGATCTAGAAGAATCAAGTAAATGATTTTAAACAAATATATTACAGCCATTTCCACCTTACTTCATTGTATATTTTATAGTTAACTTTAATTTTAACAATTAAACTGTGCACAGGAAATCAGGTATAAATGTGCAAACTGCTTTTCCAAATTTTTACTGATTGCAGATGATGACTACTGGTAAGAAATTGGTATTCAACTACCATCTGTCTACTTTTGACCAAAATGGGATTTCTGTGTTCTACTTACAATGAATCTATTCTTGGAACATTTGCATCTATTTCAAAGATAGAACAGTGTTTTCTGATGTCTATGGGAGCAAGGGATGGGTATCAGGAGAGGCTCATTTTAAGTAAGCCAGCACTTCTCAGAGGAAGAGTCCTATGCATAAGAACAGAAGAATTTGGTATTTTCAGGAAATCTTGGTGCTGACCAATGAAATACATTTTTTCTATTTTTCTATTTTTTCACATTTAATGATGATTTATAAAGTAGCCTGTCACTATCTTTTGACGAGGACACAACATATTATGAAGTTACACACTATTTTTAAGGCTAAGTGTTTATGTATGTTAGTGATGCTTTCACATGGAAACAGCAGGAGGTCAGAGGCAAACAGGTTTTTGTTCATGACAATATACTGAGACCCAAATCTTGGCCTGAACTTTAGCAGAATCAAGGCCCAAAGATAAAAAAAAAAAAAAAAGTTGATGATTTTTTCTACATAATTTAAATATTATTATGGATTATATACTTTATATATTTTACATAAATATATTCTACATACATCTAAACAAAATAGTTTAGCTATTTTGTAACCAAATTCTTCTAATGCAAATTAGGAAAATTACATAACTATACCTGTTATCACTCAGATTTAACACCCTCAGCTTCTGCATCTGACCAATTTCATCAGGAAGAAATTCTAGCTTGTTAGAGCGCAGAGACATAACTGTTACGTTTTTACAGCTTCCAATCTAAGGGAATGAAAAGAAACACAGATACTTTAGCATACTTAACTTGATAAAGATTCTTATCACTAACTTTTTATGTCAGAAGGTGGCTACATTGTGTCTCTACTTTAAATAACAAAGAGAAGAAAGTAGAGAACCCCAAGCCAGAAGAGCCTTGTCATTAAGATCAGGGAAATGATCTTAATGGGTTTCCCGCACCACTCTGCTCAGTGATACTATCACCTCTAAATGAGGTGACCAAATACATAGGAAAGATCTGGCATTCCGCACTGGGCAGAAATAATTGCTTTATCGGATACTTTGTCTCAGTAGGGAAGAAGTATCTTTAGAAACAGAATCAGCTTCTCACTTCTCTGGGCAGCTCAGGAAGGAAGTTCTCATCCACAGCCAGCGTCCTCAGGTTGTGAAGGTAGCCGATGGTAGGAGGTAAGGACTCTAATTCATTGCAGCTGCAGTCAAATTCTTCTAATAGAGATAAACTGCAATTGTAAATACACTTGTTAGATACACAAAGGTTAGATAATAAAAATAAATAAGCTGAAAATTTTCAGTTTTAAAATATTCCATTACTCTAAACACTGCCCTGAAGAAGGAACAGCCCACAACGGGTGTCAGTAACGATCTGCTCTCGGTAACTAGTTCAGTAACTATTAGCAACACAGTTGGTCAATATTAACTGGCAAGGCAGTTTAGGAAAGAGCAAGTTAGCTAATTTCCCACGTTAACATTTGTATTAGTTGTTAAAAGAAAGTATCCCAATAAAACAGTGACCCGGGCAATTCATACAGTCCCTGTTCCAGAAAATACGCAGCCTTAACATACAAAGACAAATGACAAAAAAGAAAACAAAAGCAGAAAAGGTGAAAGGCATATTTGTACTCAACATAATTTCTGAAAAGCTGAGAAGTGAAAGATGAGATTTGCACCCAAACTCAGCACAGTGCATCAGTCTGCTGCTGCCAGCTAACAAACTGCAAGACCTATTTCTTGTAAACGTGCTTATCTTTCACATTAAGAAAGAACCAGCCAAAAAACAATCTTGAAAGGGGATCTGTATGGCAAAACTGAAACACAGTGAACAGCAATACATCATCCTCCCAGCATGTGATCACAGCACTGAGCTCACTAAATGCTAATATCGCTAAGTGGAAGTGTGCACAGTAACCCGGTGTGCACCACTGTGTTAGTGAGCGGACACTTACCCTGTATCTGCTCCTTTCAACAGGGTGATTTTAATCCACATGTTCCAAATCCATTCAGCCTAAAAGAGCATGTTTCACTTCCCGCCTGTCCGGCAGGAAGGCAGGGGTGAAATCCCAGAGCCCCTGCTGCCCAGGACTGCACAGCAACAAGCCGTGGAGCACAGCAGGTCTGAGCACGAGAGTGTTCTGGAGTGACATCAGGCCACCTCCTCATCCCGACACCTACTGATTACTTTAAAAATGTGTCTGGATATACAAAAATGTTAGCACTACTTCTCCATACCACAGGTTTAATTGCATCATTCCCTGCTAGTGCTGCTCATGTTTTGTTCCACATCCACCATCTTTTTATCTCAAGCGCGATACCCAACACAGCTAAGTCACCAGCCATTATTTCTTCCACGCATGTCACCGTCCTGTCCCACTGATGAAGGGGCTAGCTGCCCAAAAGCTTAGATTTTAACAGATGTGTTGGTTCATCCAGTAAAAGGTAGTATCTCTCCTACAAACCATGTTCCTCGCTATTTATGTGGGCTACAGCTGCAGCAATGGATCTTCATTAGATCTTTAACTTGCTTAACTATTTTTGCCCCAGTTTCTTAATTAAAAAGGTCTTTCAAGCCTTCGAGGTCTAAGGAATGTGATGCCAGAAATAGGTCCTCGTAACATGGCATTCTCAGAGCTTTCCCATAACAGGCTTTCCCATAACTGCTGTATTTCAACAGGCCAAGAAGTGACTCACGCTGCGATCAATGACAGAGATGCCTGGAAATGAGCCAAAAGTGTTGCCAGGTTTTTTAATATCATCTTTGTCCTTACCACAGTTTATTTCAAAGCTCATGGAAAGTAATTTTATTAAGAGCAGAATTCAGTATGTTTATCTACCTTGTGCCAAGCATGTGCTCACAAGAAGAGGAAGAGCCCTCGACAGAGGGAAGTTCAGCTTGAAGGCTGATAAAGGTGCAAGATGCACAGACTCCTCCTTTAGCTGATGATAACCCAATCACCAACAGCTTGAAAATACATAAGCTACCTTAGAGTAACTAGGCTCCCAAGGAGATGTGACGTACTCTGAGGCATAACTGGAACTCTTTGTGGCCTGACTTTAAACAGACAATAGAATTTTACTGAAAAGACCTTGCCCGGTTTATACACCCTCAGGTTCCTTCCTTCGTGGTGCCATCAGCTGCAGGCGAGTGGAAACGGCTGCAATAAAAACCAACAAATTCCCTGGGAAACTACATTTTAGGTCTGTAACTACCAGGGTTAAATAACTGCCTGCTTCATAAACTGATTTTTCAGTGATGATGGATTGCGGATGAAGAACAAGTTGACAGTAACAAGTTGACATCAGCCTGATTTGCTGATGTAGCAAAAAATTCAGTCACAGGCACAACCAATCATGTAAAATTAGTGTGGTAGTATTAGGTGATGAGCCTACTGTTCTGTAAATACCCCTCTTGGCGCAGAGGTGTCAATCCCTGACACCTAATGAAGGTTCCATGCAAGTAACACAGAGCAGATGCTAAGCGAAAAAAAAGTGGGGGGATCCCTCGCTTTTAATTTGAGCTCAGTAAGACACCACCTCCATGGCAGGATTTTAAAACGTGACACTCCCCCCGTATTAGAGACAATACTGGGAATAACATCCATCATTCTGGATGATGTTCACTACACTTCAGAGGGTCATGAGCTTTCACTGCCTGCAAGAAGGTAGTGCTACATGGACTGTTTCTAAGATTTTTCCCTTTCGTGATTCACACAGCCACTTCCTTTACTACTTATATGAAAAACACACACATCTAAACACACAGTAATATTAGCAGAGCAAGTCAGAATTGAGTTCTTGGTGGCTACAAAGATAACTGTTCACTAATTCATTTTGTTTTCTAAAACTTGTACCAAAAGTTAATTTACTATTGAAAGAAAAAACACTAAAAAAATTGGTGCAGGAGTAATAAAGTGCTGGCTATTATTGCTGTTCTACAGATCTCTCTGTAACTAGTGACTACCCTCATACCGCTGCACAAGTCCAGCTGCAGCCTTCAGGGCTTCAGCTTTGGAACTGTAACTCAGAAGAGTCCAGGCTTGAGCAAACTCCCTGCACTAAAGGGCAGAGCCCGAGTGTGCGGAGGGAGAGCAGCTTCGGTGCTGGGGACAGGAGGAGCAGCCTGGGGGCCAAGCGGCACTGCCCTTCCCGCCCCGCATGCTGCCAGCAGAGCACCTGCACGGGCACACGGGAACCCGGCCAGCCAACCACCCATCTCCAGCTGCTGCTGTAGGAACCGCTGCGGGCGCAAGGGGCGGACGCACACGCAGGACCCTAACCAGTTCCCGAGTGTCAGCTGGGAGCGCATTTTCAAGGAACATGTGTAGAGGAAGTGGCATCTTACACATGCCAGGGTTAAAGACACTTTCTGCAAGGAAAGGATTTGTCTAGGAGTCACACACTTGGAGGTTGGCAACGCTACATACTGTTTCAGACACAGCCTTGAATCTGTCTTGAATTCTGCAATATATTACAAATTTCCTTTAGCAATAAGCTCAGGACTGTGGAGGAAAGCTCTACACACAGGAGCACACGACAGAATTTGCACCAGAGATCATGTAATGTCTGACAAAACGATAGCTAAAGGGCATCATCAGAGCACACTGTAATAAGATCACGTACAGGATTCTTTCACATTTTGATGTATACACCTAAGAAAATTGTCATGACTTTCTCACTGAAGCTACCCCAGTATCCTTAGAAATTCTCGTACATATGAGGTTTGCAACCTTTTTCTTCTCATTAAATACTGGCTGTTGCTATGGAAACAGACATATTCCCCAAATACTTAAATTTCTTCTACTTTGGTTACTCTAATCATCCAAATTGCAAGTGATTCATAGAGAAAATACCTCTTTGTTCTTTGTTTTGGAAATTATGATACATTTCATCTTCCTACTCTTATGCCAGGCTAAGCCTATGGAAGTAATGATGCTACTCCAAATCTGAATTGTTTCAAGCTGGCTATTAGGCATACATTTTGAAATTATTTTATAATTGTTTCTTCTCATTTTTTATTTCAGAAAAAAAAAGTGCAAACAACAAATATATTTTTCTTAATGTTAGAAATCTTGAGACTTATACTCACTTTCCAATTGCATTTGGCAGAATTGTAAGCTGATTGTCATCAACTTTTAAAGTCGTTAGCCTTTTCAACAGTCCTGCAAAACAGAGCAGACATTTTTAGTGACATACATACATCAGAAAGAAGTAACACAAAAATATTTTGCATCAATCTTCTTTACTTTCTTACTTCAAGTTAAATTTGTTTACCACTCAGTAATTAGAATTTGGGAAAAAGAGCTTAATATATGTCATTGCTAGAAAGTACATTTCATAATGAAGCCATTTCTTTTGTGAAGCTGAATACACTTCAGAACCAATCTGCATATGTACATCAGAGGATTACAGAATGCAAAAACTGGCCTGCTTATGCCAAGGCATTTTAAAGCACTGGAAGAGGAAACAGCTGTAAACACGTGCAGCAGCACTGCTGGTGCGCAGCACCACCCAGGGCGATAGTGCTGGTTAGGAGTACCGGAATTCCGAGCTAGTTAAATCTGGGAGAGTTTCACATATAAAGGGATGGACCTAGGGAAATGAAGTGATGATAATGATTTAGTGGGCTCATTTATTGGAAGCAATAGAGGGGGCAACAGTCTCAATGTCTCTGAAGGAATCCAGACTGCAGTGAAATATCCAGTCGCATACAGTAATACACACACAATCATTTACCTCTACAAATTCGACACTTCCTACAGAAATTCTGTGTGTCTGTAAGATTGTCAAACAGAAATGAAGTTTGATCTATGTCTTTGCTAAATGCTCCCATGTGGAATTACACTTTTGTAACCTAGAGTGATAATGTCTGATAAGGCACATTTTAACTGCTAAAATAATATTATACAATTATGAATACTTTACCAAATGCTCTTTAGGACTGTCCAGATATCAGATGTTTCAGGCTCCTTTGGAATTTAATACTAATGCTTGTCCAAGGCTTATAATAAAACCTCATCACTACTGAAAAGATATAATTGAAATCCTTGATCGTAAAACATCATAAGACAGCATGAGCTTTTCTCACCTATGGAGTCTGGCAGTTGCTGCAACATATTGGATGACAATAAGAGATCTTCAAGTCCTTCACAACCCGAGATGTCCAAATCGACCGTTTCTATCCTGTTTTTTGACACATCCAGATACACCAGCTGCTTTAATTTCCCTATAGACTTAACAGCACGATACAAAAAGTTTTAGTTGGACAGATATACACTGCAGGCCACTTTTTAAGATTAATTAACAACAAAAGACAACAGTAATACAGGTTTATACTTATCTCAGCATGCTGTTCATGAGATTCACTTGACCGAAGAACTATCAATTATGGTCTAATAAGATTCCTATTCAGGTAACTGAAAAGGAAGGGCTGAAGGACAGGGCAGAGCTGAGAGAGTTTCTCCATGTGGTTTGCAAAGACAATGCACTGCTAAAATGCTGTTCATCATTCTCTGGCCTTTAATTCTACAAGTCAGTTATAGCGAACTGAATGACACACACCAAACTAATTCTCGTGTTCCAGATTAATTAGATCTGCTGAAAATTTGATTTCTCAAAGTCATAAAGCTGTATTATTTTCTCTGCTCGACACAGATCCAAGGGAAGTGTCCTCACAGTTCATTTCTATTCACAGCGGCAGTCCTTAATGTCACTGAAGCTGGACGGGTATGTCAATATTGTGTATCAAACTCCTTTTCTGAATTTTATAAATCCAAAATTAGACTTCAAATATGCAGAGTTCAATTCTCAGAGCTCAAGCCTAATAGCCGCCTTCAAGAGTACTGTGTTTAGGCTGCAGGGATAACTTCAATGAGAAACATGTTTATGACTGGAGTTCTTTGATTTCTCTTAAAAACCATCTAGCTTTTAAGAATCTGAAGCCTGAAAAGATTTAGTTTTAATAAATTACTGGGGATCACTGAGCTTTGAACCAACAATCTGAACTAGGCCTGTCTTCATCTCCGCCCGGAGAAGCAATCTGCTTCTTGCTCAGATATTACAAGACTGTCGCCCCATTCTCGCCGCAGAAGTTCACCAAGGAAGTCACCAGCAGTGACTGTCCCCGAGCTGGATGCGCAGGCAGGGATCCCCATGGAGCGCAGCGGGCACGAGCTGCGCCCGCCGGGCCCCCCGTGCCGTGCTGCGGCAGGCACCGAGCAGCTCCCCGCTCGGCACCTCCCCGCGATTCCGGCCCACGGACGGGCTCAGAGCTCCAACGAGGAGCATCAGACTGGGCTTCAAAGCACTGACCAAACAGCTGAACGTCCTGCTCTATAAGGGAGGCCCATGAAGGGGAGCCATGGGGAGGCCATGGCAGCTGTCTGTGAAATCTTATGGACTTTTCTCCGGGTTACCTGCCCTGGCTTTTAGCTGTTAGTCTCTGTGCACGGGAAAAGGGCAGACTCTTTCGGCCAGCTCCATCTCCCCAGCTGCGCACGCCTGCGGAGCAGCATCCACATTACTGGCTTGGCTCTCAGCTGAGAGTGGAGATCCAGTCCCTGCTTCTAAGGAGGCAGCACCACATCATCCGGCACCACGTCTGGGGGCTAAAAAGGGAAAACCTCCCTTTCACCTCCAGCTTCGCCATTCTACCCTACCACTACCTGAACGCAATTTTTGTTTTATTTCTGGTACCAGAAATTTTAGTCAATTGAACAGCACTGGACCCCTGGCACATCTCTAGATGTTAAGATTAATTCCCAGTCTGTATTTTTTTTCCTATCTTTAAAGGTTAAAATTTTAGATCAACATTAGCTTTTTTAAACTCTTGATTATTCCATGACTTGTTCCCAGAAAACAATTCAATTCTTTGGAACTGACAGCGGCAGGACTAGGGGCCACCTTCCCTAGGAAGGCACCAGCTCAGCAGGAGCAGGTCTGGAACACATTTACCAAACAATTTCATTGTGACACTGAGAAGCAATGCTGATTAGAAGCTTGTTCTTCATCTCCAGCTGCTTCTGGTAGCAGCAAATGCTTTCAACTTCGACTTGTTTTTCACTAACAAAGCATTCAAAAATCGGGTATCTGGACAGTAAGTGAAAATTACCATTTTCTCTGCAAGCATTCTGCTCCACAGAAACCAGAAATGAACACAACACAAATTATTTAAGATGAAAACAACAGACAATTCAAAAAGAATAAATTTTCATTAAGAAATCTTCAAAGCCAAGCATTTTTCTTACAATGTACTCGAGTACATTTATGATATAAAGCTTTAGTGCCAGATTTTCCCTGCATCTATGAAAAACATTATTGTGTGAAACATAAAACCAGTGGCCTGTGTGGTAAAATTCTAATGACAAAGGGTTCCCCTTCCCTATCATAATCATTGTAAACTGATAATCTCAAATAATTATGCCAATAAAAACTGAAAATCAGAGTTCCAGTGTGGGATAACAACAACTGAGAAACTCGAGTATGTATGTCATTATTTCACACAAGAATTTGATTACATAAAATAAATGCTCATACCCCAGGTAGTACTTGCAAAGAATTATTATCCATCCATAGTTCCTTTAGATTCTGTATTTGCTCCAGAACCTCAGGCTGAGGAAAGAACAGACATCATGTGAGCAGCTCGTAGCTCCTGGCCCCACTATCTGCTCATCTTGCTCCTCTCTACCCCACATCAGACAGAAATTTATCGACAGGAATTTAACGACTCCACATTAACTTCACACATTACTGACGGCCCTTTTCCAAAACCTACAAGAAATTTTAGAAGCACCTGGAATAAAAATGAATGCAAAGCCCTTAGAAGCTCTTTGGTTTCCAAACAGTTCCTTATTAGTATCACGCAGTTCATCAACAAGGCAAATAGGAGAAGTGAGAATTGGGGAGCTCCGCAGAAAAGACAGACAAATCTCATCCCGCAGCACATGCTGAAGTCTGTCTTTTGCATAATTTATAGTCTCAGAAGCAGCTTAACAAGGGCAGATTATTGAGCACTTTCCAGGACAGAGCTCATAGGACAAGTTAGTGGCTGCAATTATCATTTTCAATAGTGCAAAATAGGAGCATGCAATGATCAAGCCTGAAAATCACAATAATATTAAGCTTTAATCTAAGGCGTTCTATTTTTTTTCATTATTAGAGGACCTTAGTGAGAGACACGGGAAAAAAGTAATTCCAAAAATCTTTTTTTTTTTTTTTTAAATTCCTTACAGTTGTGAAAATCAAGAATTTTCATGCTGCAAATACTCTGATGTTTCGGGCGAAGCAGTATTTCTGTTTTTCATGGAACACTACTTTCACATGTAAAGTTGCCTGCCTTCCAGAACCAACCTTTAGAAGAGTTTTTGTCAAATGTTGGTAGAAACAGAAATGAGGTATTGCACTTGCATCACGCGGAATCAGACTGCAGCATTTCTGAAGTCTGCAGCACTATTTCACTAGAATTGTTTCAACACAGCTGATAAAAATGTGTCTGCCTGATAGCACTGCGCCTTAAGGGACACCTCTAATTACCTCCTGTGGCCAAACTACCTTGGAATACCCAAAATAAATCTGCTCTTCCTGTTTACACATCGTACGGTACGTTATGGGAGGAGCTCGCTCTGGATGTGCTCCAGGACAGGAGGGTACCGGCTCACCTGCAGTTTGACATGCAGTCACACAACACGTTGCTATTTAGAAACGATTCATCACTCCTTTGAAGATGGTTCACTTTGCCTCAGCTATTCCTACTGAAACTGTCGTCCTTTCAGGGTTAAGATAACTTTAATTTCTAGGCTAAATCTCTTGATGTTTTTTCTATACTTAAGCTTTGTGTTGTGATGATCAGTGGTTCTTTTTTTTCCCAGAGTGGGAAAATATCTGAGATTATTACAGATAATGGCAATTTTCTTTCCCATCATTAGAAAAACACTTTTTTTTAGTTTCCTATCAAATCAGATAGCATTTGATCTTGTATTTCTTGAGTTTGGATTTTCGTACACCATAATCCAGATGACATCTCATCAGGGTCTTCCTAAGCGGTGCTGAAGCTGTTTATCCCTGTTAGAATATACTAGCTTCTGCCACTGGATTTTTGGAAATCATTTCCATTTTCATCATAGATTGCCACAGTCAGAGACTGACATCAATCTTTGATAAAGGCATATTACATTTTACCCTTTCCTTTTCTCCAGGCCTTCAACTATTCTATTTCAAAACTTCTGAAGCTTTTCTGCTACCAAGACCAGTCTCAAACTCTGAAATAACTACACCAGTTTTCTCCCTCTTTCCAGGCACAAGGATTACAAGCGCTACTTATCGTTTGTCTGAGAAAAACGGAGAATGATGCGGAATTAATAATGAAGCACAGACTACAAAAGCAGCTCCCACAAAAAACACACTCTGAACTTGAGAAACTTGAAATATTCTGTTGATGGAAATCCCACAGAACTTCTGAAAAATTCTGTTCTGTGCAAAATAAAAATATTGTTACTTTATTTAAAGTCTGATTGAAAAAAATATTTTCTCCAAGGCAACACTACGAATTCCTAAACATTATTAGGGTTATAACCATAACAGAGCACTGTGTATTGTCCAGATGAAGACTGTTTGCCTAAGCTTTCCTAGTGCTGCTGGAGGACTTTTCAGAATTTAACTGAGATTACCTTAATTTAAACTGAAGTTACAAAATATATCACCCTAACAGAACAATGATCTGAAGGGAAAGCAGCTGCGATGTTGGTCTGAAATGCAGATGCTTCGTGTAGACGAGGGTTACAATATCACTTTCTAACTTACGGATTATAGCAAATCTTTTACTCTATAAGCAGGATTGTAACACGCAGTACAAGAACATTGTGCCTTGTAAGCAGAAGCGTAATTCCTTGCTGATAAAGGGCACAAACACATCAGCATGCTACTAAAAATGGTGCATTTCTTACCAGTTCAGAAAATTCATTATTGCCCAAATCAAGCCTCTCCAGTTGAGTCAGTTTGTGCATTGACCTGTAACAGATCAGAATACAGAAGATGAAATTTCTGCTTGCAAACTGTGGGTCAGATTTTTCCCTTACACAAAAACAAAGCTTAGATAATGCTGTTACTGCAAAAATAATCCTATCAGTTTCACACTGATATTACTAAACACAGTGTATTTCATCGTTAAGACATGAAATTTTGGAACTAAAAAAGCTAGCAACAATTATTTTAGCATCTTAGTATGGTTTAGCATAGTGGTTCAAGAAAAATAGCACAGGTTATAGTTATAAGCATTTGAGAGCAATACATATTTTCACATCTTTAATAATTGTTTTAAAATTAGTGATCAGCTCATTTATACAGCACGAGAAAACATCTGGTTCTTTATAGCAGAAGTACAAACTATGCTTGTTACACTCCTAAAACATCCATTTTGAGGCAAAACATTTTTGTGAATAGCCCAGAATCACAGGAGGGCTGAGGTTGGAAGGGGCCTCCAGGGATCCCCTAGGAAGGGCCAGCAGCAGCTCAACAGAGCAGGCTGGGGGAGGCTGTTGGGGTAGAGGCGTCAGCTTTGGAGGACGCGGGGAGCAGAGCTATGGGTAACTATCCCATTACTCGGCTGCAGTATGGGCGACCTGAAAAACACCCCTATTTCATCTGCAAGTAGAGTCACGCTGAGAAGCAGCAGTGATCCGTGCTTCCCGTTACTACTTGCTGCCTGTCCAAAGCCTCAGAAGAGCCGATCCCTGTGAATGGGTACACATCAGCATACAGCTTGCAAACTTGAGAACCGAACTCTTAGGCAACTGCGGCTCTCCCTGTGCCGGTTCCACGCGGGAATGTGGCAGGGGCTCCCCAGAACCTCTCCGGCAGCAGGTCTCTGCGGAACTCGGCCCTCCTGTTGCAAGAGGCTGCGCAAACGGCTCAGCAAAATGAACCAAAGCAGCTTATCCTGCTTCAGAGCATTATGGAAGGTAGAGTCGCACAGGAGTATCACACAAGAAGAAGCCCAGAGCTACCGACACCAACCACGCATTACGTAGGGCACGGCTGCAAATGAGGAATAACCTGGACTTACTCCTGTGCCCGGTGACTACACAAGGGCAAAAAAGACACGCGGGTGACTCAAGCTGTGAAATAGAGGAAAAGTTAAAAAATCACTAAAAAGATTTGCAGAAATTCTGCATTTAGTGAAAACAATGAGATGAATCTCTCAGGTTTATCTCACATTTTGTGCTGTGGGAAAAACTGCTCATTTCAATTATAGTTTTAACTGCTAACAGCACACATCGTACCACGTGTGGACTGTTAGAAGCATTTCCAATCTACTAATTTTGAGTATAGGCAAACTTAAAGCGTTCACAGAGGTTTTAAAAGGCTGGACTGAGAACACGGGACAGCAGTGCAACACCAAAGCAACCAAGATCCTTTCCGAACAGAAGGAAACTGCTGAGCCCAAATGCGCTGAAGGGCAGGCGGGACCGCAGCACCGTCACACCGTCACACTACTGCACGGCCGTTTCCGAAGCAGTTTCCTAACCCAGAAAATAGCACAATCCATAACTGGTTCCCAACACCCCTGCACCCTATCCACTGCAATGGAGTTTCACTGTCGCACTGGGAAGCGCAGCCTGCACTACTCCTTAACACTTCTAACTAGCCAGCTGCTTTCCTTGCTTGTTGTGCATTACTACTATTCCATCAAAGGTATCAATTATACCCAAATAGGCATTGAAGTTGTTTACACTGCACATAGTGGAGTCAGAAATTCGCTCAGAAACGATCTATTTCTGCTGCTGACGATGACTCAGTAGGATTCACATACAAAAAAAACAAGGTTTAACTGAACAAAGAGCACGTTTGACACAGAAGTCAGTGGAGACAATGAACACAACGCTCACAGATGGCATTTCTGCATTATGCTTCGCCAAGTCTGGACTTTAGAGTTTGCTATTGATCAAAGTGAAATGGTATTTGCCTGTTGCGTATGTTCACAAAGAGGCTGGGATCCCAACATTTCTATTTGCCACAAACTATGGATGTCTACTGTAATCACACTTAGTCACGCCTGGCAGAACTACTGCATTTTTTCAGAATATCTCAAATTTCATCTAAAATTTTTTCAACTTCTGTTCCCACATTTGTAAGGCAGTTTTGAGGTATAAACTTATTGCAGCTGAAGTGCTTTTGTCCTACTGAGACCGAATACAGTTTAGATAATGGCAAGTCCTTGGTAGTCATTAAAGAAGTAAAAAGCCATTTAGACGATTCTTCAGAAAACAAACTTTTTCTTATTGTTCAGTAATATATCACACGAATCACGGCTCCTGACCCAGGACACAGGGTAGGATCATCCTCCCTGGCCGGGTAGGAACCCCGGTCTGCCCCAGCACCGCGGTGCCCTGGCACTGACAGCACCAAGGGCGGTAGCTGGTGGTTGCTGCCGCTGCTGCCTTGGACAACCCCGAGTTATCCCTTTCCCAGACACTGGCCTAGGCAGAGGAGTCCAGTGTCTGGGGGGCAGCTGCTTTCTCACCTGGGACAAAAGATTGTCTGATACAATTTGCTCCTCCTGACCATAAATTATTTTTATCGAATTGAAAACTTCTTCTATTGTGTTTTGCTTGTTAATCTAGTTTATTACACAAGTTGTAAATATCCTATACAAACTTTTAAACTATGTGAACTTAATTACACCATTACGCTTTTAAATGTGAATACTTGAGTACTAAGGACAGTTAGTACTCCCCTACCATAGAGAGTATCACTAATCTTATACCAATTCTGTACACTAACGTGCGCTATCCATGGCAGTAAGTTTTTGCCGGTTTGAGAAGCTGCTCACTTGCTTGTCCATAACTTACCAGGTGCTGTTTTGGAAATCGTAACACTTTTCCTTAATATAAATAAATCTGAGCCATGTGAAGCCTGGCAGCTCTATTCAAACACCCCATCAGCCTGGGCAAGGAGGTTCTCAAAGGCACTTGCCACATTACAGATCTTCTAACAGAGCCTGACTGCAGGTTTCGCTCATTAGGACCATACAAAGGTTTTACGGCTACGGAACGTATTTCATCGCAGTAATTGAGCGTTACAACTTCACAGGCATTTACACTTGCAACGTTACTTTTTTTTTTTTTTTTAGTTATAATAACTATGCACACGCTCACAATCTTTGCGCACAAAGTCTTTACAAGTGAAAACACAAAACATGACCTGTTTTTAGTAGGCAGCTCTAGAACAAAGATTTTTACATCAAATTTAGTGAAAAAATTATTTCTAGCATTAAATTTTCCTGCACTCACAGCAAAAACCAATTACCTGCCAACCTGGCACTGAAAACCAAACAGTATTTCTGTTATTTTATATATATATATATATATATATATATATATACACACACACACTTTCTGCAAAGAGACACAGAATATAAATATTTTGCAATGTGAAACTGAAACAATTTAAGGATCAAATGATTGGTAATTTTAAGTTGCATATCAATTTTGTGAACAAAGAAAAACCAAACAAAGCTAAAACTTCTCTATTTCACATCACTATCTACCTCTAGACAAAACCTTTATGTCAAAAGATTTGTTTTACATTACCATATTGCTTTGCAGAATTTCTAAAAGCTGTCAAACAAAGTTTCAGAAATTAACACGTGGAGGTGATTGATTTCATTTAGCTGCTCCGATACCCAAAGATAAAGGACACTGCCAAATGTACCAATGAAATATTACGTGGTATTTTCTATTAGCTTGTGGTATTTTTATCTCTTTCATATAAATACATATATTTTCCTTAAGATTCCTTTTTTAAAGTGAAGTCACTGTATAAAAGTGGAACAGAAAAGGTGCAACTGAGTAATGCTCAGTTAAATATTCATTACTTAGATGATGTAATGTAACTTAAGATGATAATAAAACTTGCAGCCACATTTTTCCAATAATCTTTATCACATTTGGATCTGTCTTTCTGATCACGTGTAACTGCAGAAAGTAAACACAGATTTGATTCTCAACTCCTGAAGTAAATGGGAGTTTTCATACAGACCTTCCTACAGGTTGAGAGCCAAGGGTGTGTGACCCACACACACACACACACACACACACACGTATGTTTTTCCATCACAATAAGGGAAACTGGCTCACAAAAATGAAAAATGTGTTAAACCACCTTAGGGTATTTATTGGATAGTTGACAAAAATTCAACATTATTTACAATAACAGTATTGTAACGTTAATAGTATTAACATTCCATAAATTATACTTTACATTATACAATTTCGGTGATATTAATTATAATTTAATCACATATATTCTCTCATGTAGCTTTCTCATGCTGTCGCCTCTTTGGTTGTTGTTTTTAGACTGTAGACACCTACACTTTGCAAACATTTCAAATAAACAGGAAAACGCCTTTGTTTTACAGCTCTGGAAAAAACAAATGAGTCACAAACTGCCACAAATTATTCTGATGAAATCACAGTATTGTCATAAAAATCCTGGTTGAATTTATGCCAGATTTGAAATGGTGCTTATGAGGTTTATAGAAACCTTCAATCACAAACTTCCAGTAACTACAGCCGAGTTTCCCACATACTAAATATTTATGAATGACAAAAATATCTGGCAACTAAATTCATCAGTAAAAAGCAATAAATCAGAGACATTAGATTGCATTAGATTTATGCAATGATAAATACAATTATGGATGCAATAAATATTGCTATAGAAGTAATGCATGTGTCTTGTATGTTATATTTCTACAAGATAGGAGAAAGTTAGAAAGTTTCTTTTAACTTCCTATTTTCTTATGCAGCAAATAGAGAATCATATTTCCATATTCGCTTATAATAATCAGATACTACTATTTTTTGAAAAAATTAAAAGCAACTGAAAGCAGTTATATTGCTGGTTTGGGAAATATCTTATGTATTAATTCAAAATAATATTTTCTTACCTTTTTGTTGCACACTGTAACCTTTATTTTGAAGGTATTGATAATGTGACACTCAGGAGGTTGTTCCAAAACTATTATTTTAAGCCTTATAATGTAACTTCAGTTTTTTTCCTGAATCAGTGTAGAAGTTACATTATAAAGTTACTACTTAATAATTTTCCTGTTTCAGAGTAGTTACATTTTAACCCATGGTTAAAGCACTATGCACTACAATCACAGAGCTGTTCATCCATACATCACTGGGAGTTGAACAAAAACCTCTGCACTAGTAGTTTAAAATGAAACTCAAGACAAGGCATATAATTGGATACACATGCTGTGTAAAACAAAGGACTGCAATAATAAATTAATCTTTTATGAACTAAGGAATCTATATTTTAACAAAGCTTCAAAATAACAAGAGTATGTTTAATTAAAAATTAATTCAGAGGATGCAAAATATTGTTACACATGCATTGAAATATGTAACAGATAAACTATTTATAGCAATATCAATAACATATTTCAGTCTTAACTATAAAAATAGTGCTGATTTCGACATCAGTTACAGCAGAGGAGTTAGGATGTTGCAGAGTGTAGTAGGAGCTGACGACGGCCGGATTGCGGCAGAGCCGGCGCCGTGCCTCCGGCGGGAAGGGCTGCTCGCCACCTCCGGAAGCCCCGGGACGGCTGGGGGCCGCAAGCAGGGTGCAGGCCCGGCGCTGCCCCAGCCACAGGGCACCTGCACACGCAGCCCGCGCAGCTGGGCCCGCAGCGCAGCCGAGAGCAACCCCTGGTCAACCGGGATCCAGCAAACAGCCTGGCCGGCCAGGCTCAAGAATCTGTGCATCAGAAGTGCTCCTTGTCGTAGCGTCGTGTGGGAGAACTACCTCAACACGGTCTACTCGTGCTGATGCTGCCATTTCTGGTGCCTGAAAAGCTGCAGTCTCCACATCCTCCGCTGTTGGTGCCACTGCACGCTCAGGCGACGGGCAAGAGCACACTCTTCATCTTCCAGGGCTAAGATGAGAAAAACCATTTTCAATGCCCAAAAGATGGACTGCTGGTGCAGAGGGTGTCTAAACACAACCAGTTCACCTATGGCACTGAAGTCTGGTGTAATACTATATAATTCTTTATCAAGGGGTTAAGATTCAAAGTACCAGAGAGACACCGAATCCTACCTACAGAACTAGAAATCAAGATCTTTCCATGATCCAGTCAGAATGAAAACAAATGGACACTCCACTTCAGGAAAGAAAAAGCATAAGGATTTCAAGAAAACACTGACTTAAAATACTGTCTTCAATATATGATCCCCATTTCCCATCAGTGATGTTTACGGTGGAGACAGATGAGGTCTCTGGAAGCGTTCTCTGACTGCAGGGCAGCCAGCTGCCACTGCAACGGGAAGGTTTGCTCAACTCCGCGTGCAGAAAGGTGAGAGTCACAAATGCGAACTGCGAATTTCTGCTTAACCAATTATGTGCATAAATAGAGCACACAGTAAATTCCACTATACAGTGAAAAGCACCTGACAATATCAAGAATAAAATTTTGTACTTACATACACACACACGCATATATATACGTATATATTCAGCCTCCTTAGTTGACACCTTCCTTTCTGGATGCCTCCCCTTCCCCCGACAAACAGCGCTGACAACAAGGCTGACAACAAGGTGAGCTTCCCCCACGGCCGCTGCTCTGCGCTGCCCACCCGCGGGCGCCCCGCTGCTCTGCGCCGCCCCACGGCCCAGCTCCCCGGGCCCTGCCTGTGCTGCGAGCAGCCGCTGCTCCACAGAACGGTGCAGCCAAGAGGCCTCCCCAGGCAGGAGGGAACCGTCTGCTGCTCCTGAGCAGCAAGAGAACGGGCTGGGATGGCGCTAGGCGGGTCACTACAAACGATGCATGTTGCACTTCAAGCTGCCAAATGCTGAAAGTAGCGGTTAAAACAGGCTAGAAAGTCACCTGACAGCCCTCTTTCCCCAGAGGTAACCACCCTCGCACTCAGAGGCTTAGTAAGTTACAAAGCGGCTGCTATTTTCAGTTTCATTTGATTCCATGAGGCTGTTCCATCATAATGTAATGTGAACAGCAGTACGGATGGACTCCTGGCTGCTAAAGCCACTTCTCATCTTACTAGCGTATTTGCACCTGTGTCATATTACCTGTGAGACTAGGAAATTAGTTTTTCTCTGTAACTTAATGTACGAGCAAGCCCTCACTTCAGCGAAGGTCCCTCGTGGCGCGAGCAGAACATTGGCAACGTCCAAGTTTCTTGCAGAAACCAAGCGCCTGGATGTCCCTCCCATTAACAGTGAAGCTCAAGCTCCCTCAGACTCAGCGCTCAGCTGTGTTCACGGGCTCCCCAAGGAGCACTCCCCCTAGACAGCTATTTACAGTGGGGCCTTTCCACTGGCAGGGTTAGCGAGTTATCTGTCATTTTTTACTGCATGCTGCAGTCACAAATCCCCTAGCAGTTATCAACAGAAGACTGACAAACTTGACAAGACAAACTTGAAGAAATCTTTGATACAGAAAACTGCAAAGTTCCTCTTAACATTTTGTACTTTTGGTTTCATATTCTCCATTTATTACAAACCCAGAGGAACGCCCTCCAGGACACGAAGCAAACCTGCACCCACTCACTGATTAAACGGCCACAGGTGGCCTCCTGCCCCTTTCCAGAAGGTAACGTTAGTTCCTGACCCCCATCCCCATCTTTGAATACTACTTTCAACAAAAAATACAAAATTATTTTTTTGTAAAACTTCTAAGTATAAATGAGTAAAAACATTCAAAATACAAACAACAACCATGTATTTTTTTGCCAGTGAATTTCAAAACTAGCATTCCATGAACAAATGACTTTGATGCATCCGAGTCATAGGGTCAACACATCCTGAGTCACTACATCTTGGTGTCCAATTCGTACCAAGTGAACTAGGACAGAGCTCTGTTGAGAGCCACGATCCTGCTACACGAGGCCTGTATTTGGTCAAGGAGGCAGCTATCGCCTTCACATACATGTAACACAGGTGACAATTTCAACAAGTATCAACATACTCTCATTAAGAGTTATGAAGCAAAGACTCCTTGCAGGACCTAAATTCAAAACACTGAAACACAACAAAACTGACCCCCAATGCAAGGAAGATCACCTCCCTAGCTCTGCTTAAGAGAGGAAGTATCTGATGAATGGGCTGTTCAGCAAAAATGAAATTTTAACAGCGCAAAATGTAGTAATTTAATAATTTGGGTCTTTTTAGAATTAAACTTAAGTAAAATGACTGTAATATTTGTACTCTGAATATAACTGTTGCATTGCTACCCCACGAGGAAGTGTTGGGGCTGCAGTACTTGCTCGTCATCTTGGATAAAGTAAATATCGCAGGCAAGTCAACCTCACCAACACACTTCGTGCTCTGAGGACAAGTGCCAATGACCAGGCTAGTGCAGGACTAAGACACACAGCTCGGGAAATAAACAAATAAATAAAAGGTCAAGGGGGCAATTTTCCTTTTCCGCTATCAAAGAGCTATTATAGCTCTATTCCATTATATTCTATTACGCAGTATGGCAAATATATGCAAGATTTGTTCCATAATGCAATTACGCTCAGGAGCTTAAACTGAACTCCTGCTGGAGCTTCTGAGAGGGAGAAGTACTGAGCAGCCATATGGGCCAAAAGAAAGGCTACAGGCAAAGAGTACTGGGTAAATACACCTACAAATATATTTTAAGTGAGGAATAGCTCACAAATACTTACAAATATTAAAAATAATTAACCAAAGAAATCACTGACCAGCTACATAAAACATATTTATAATATAAAATGGTAATCATTGAAATGTATTCAGTATTCTGTTGTTTTCCCCAAATCACCTATTTTGCATATGCTAGAACATTAGTGCTTGGGAGTTTCGCATTTTTTTTAATTTCCTCATTGCTACTAGATTGTATAAATAAATAATCTCACTGTACACGTAATTTTTAAAGGTTTGAGGGAAACGGTACCCCGAGGTAAGTACTGCACTCCCCAGAGCCGGCCGCAGGCTGAGTGGCAGCAGCTGAGCTGCCGTCAGCGCCCTTGGGGGCACGGCAAGAAACCCGCAACGGGACCCCTGTCCCCTCCCATGGAGAGGGCAGGAAGAGCCGCAGCCTCGTTCACTGCTCCCAGCACCTGCAGCCGCGGGGTCTGCGTGGGGACACAACCAAGGAGGAAAATGACAAGGAGGAAGATGACTGGCAGAGCCATCTCCTTGCTTATCATAAATCAACCATTCCAAGAAACAGAACACAGATCCTGAGCATAAACACATTACATCTCATTAGTAACAGCCAGAATAAACTCCTTGGCTTTACTGCTGAAGGACTCAGGAACAGAAGTGTTACTGAGAGCAACAGGACTAATGTTAAGTCACAAGAATGTTTTTTGCAACTCTTCAAAAATATTGGAAATAATTACTGTGTTTATTCAGCACATTTCATATCCAAAAAAGGTTATTGACTGTGACACGTTTTAGATGTCTGGGTGTCTTTTTGAATCCTTTGTACTTTCAAGCTGAGACAAAGTGAAGAAGAAACAAGCAAGGTCGCATCTCCAGCCCTCCAATGCTGCCAAGACGGAAAAACACTTGTAATTATCCTGCATAGTCAAGGCAAAGTGGCACTGAAATAGGGAACAAGAACCAAATAACTTTACCTGACAGTGTTTCAAACAGTATTTTGATTAATCACCAAAGATCCTTCAAAGTGATATATGACAATTTTTATACCAAGATGACTGTATGACAGCTTTTACACTAAGATGATCCTTTTTAGAGGAATGGCAGCTTCTGAAAGATACCTGCTATGCATGCGGGAGCCAACTCATCTGCATTATTTTGCCTGCTTCCTTGGTGTGCAGAGAAGCCTTACCCACACACAGGCATAAAAGCTGTAGCTACAGGTCTAGAGACTTCTGACTTGCACACGTGAGCCACTGCAGAACACCTACTGCCATTTCATAAGCACTGTCAAACAGAACATAATTTACCGCATAATTAAGGCTCATGACAACAGATCTGAATAATATTTAATCAAATTGTGTGATACAGAAAATACATAAAGTATTGTAAGAAACTGTTGACTAAACGTACATTTTCAGTATAAACAATTATTAAAAATGCCAGCCAGCCTACTAATAATTTTCCGAAGCACTGCATACAGAAAACAGGAACATCCCACATGATTGTTATTTGAAAAATAACATATGATAATATGATACAGCAAGACAGAGTTACTTTAAATGATTGGTAGGCTTATCAGTAAAAAAAAAAAAAAAATCAGGAAAAATTTCAAAGTATTTTATGAACAATGAATTACTTTGTATCAGGGAAGCACCTGCCTATACAGTGATATTTGTCCACGTTTATCTAAAAAGACAAATTTAGAAGTCCAAAAAGCTCTTATTTTTTAATGCAACATGTGCTAATTAGGTACACTCTGGAAGTCTATGCTCTGGTTAGAAAGCTACATTTCAGCAAACTACCGTTAAGATCTATTTACCTTGGTCCTTTTGTCAGCAGCTTTAGAACCACTGCTTTTCAGTTACTATTGGTACACAGAGCAAACAGAGAGCTACGGCACATACACAACATAGTTAACACATGTTCATGCCAAAATACTGCACAGTTTCTGTAAAAAAAATTATGCACATGTAGATGTAGATATGCAGAGAGAAGATGGCAAAATATGATATTCTTTTTATAACTGTCCCGTGAACAACTTTGAAATTGCACCTAGCATGGTAGCAGCACTGAGTTAGCAGAAGTTACTTACAATGATCATACAGCATATAAAAATCACTTGTACTGTCAAAATAAAATCACTTGCTTTTCTTCACGTGCTTTTTTCTTACATTAGAACTACTGGACAAAGTACCAACATAATCAGGTTATCTGATTTATTTATGCTACAGCAAACAAACTGTAGAACAAGAAGGAAAGTCTTTCAGTAGATACCTGCAAGAGCCGCGTCACCGTGCTCACAGCTACATTGTAATATATATTCTGATTTATGTTCCTGCATTTGCTTCCCCGGTTACAGGTCACCGCACTGCAAGCACAGCGCTCTCGTCACCGCCTCGCTTTGCTTACCGAGCAGAAAGTAAAACTGAGGCCCAAACTTTGGCCTCAGCGACCAAAAGGAATCACATTTACCCTAAGCAGGAGGTAGGGCTTTTATCCCCTAAATTAATATCTACCATACGTGTTACCCTCTGTCCCTCCACTGTATGGTGCATTTTGGGTTTTATCTGCAAAGAAAACTACTCAGTTGCATAAAAGGGCCCCTAAAAAGCACAGATATCCCATTTGGTCTCACCTGATACAACAGTGGCTCTTAACTTTCTTATACTTCTACTTTGTTTCAGAATGCAGCTGTGCTTTTTATCTCTGAAAAAATTGTTTTTCAGAGCACTTGCACAAACAAAAACTTCCATTTCCAATTCATCTCAGTATCTAGCAAGACCTTCTGCCATAGTGCAGAACTGTCAACAAACATAACCTTGAAAAATGCTTCCCTTGGTTATAGAAATGAAAAAAATTTCCTCACTTTTAAAATTATACAGTGGGAAAAAAATCAGACAACCACTTTATCAAATCTAATGCTATTGAGGACAAAAGCTGCTCTACTCCAGTTGGCATCTTCCAAACTTCTGCTAAACTTGAAATGACAGAAGTTGCCTGGCAAACCCCATCTGCTGTTCAGCAAACCCCAAAACCAAAAGCACTTCGACACTTGGTAAATACAGGTATCACAGCAGGCAGAAAACAAAAACAGAAACAAAAGAGCAGGTAATTTCCATTAAGGACACCGTCCAACCATCCTGCCCCAGGCAGCTGCCACTGAAGCAAACAAAGCACATGCCACCTGCAGCCACATTAGAATGAGGCCAGAAATGCACAAGCACTGTGTAGGACCCCAGCTCTCTGGTGGAAATCTGCTCACTCAGACCGAGCACCCATCTCCCACGGACTCTGACAAGCATCTTCTGTGCCCAAAAACCAGGCAACACATTTCCGTATTCAGAACTGTGTGAATTATGTCACCAGAATCTGTGATGAGGAATAAGAAGTCACTGTGGATCCTTCTGCAGTGCAGTGGGAACTGCCTGGGGTGCCTCGGGTTTGCCACGGTGCTAAGGACACGAGGACAAGGATTCCAGCCGCGCTGAGGGGAGCTCCGGCCAGGCCGGCCCCCGCTGAGCACGAGCGGCTCCGCTCCCTCGGGAAGGGCCGCGCTCCGGGGGCTGCGCAGGTAACACAGCCCTGTTAGGGCCTGGAGTCCTCCCGGATACGGACTGCCCGTCTGCTCTGCTGAGCAGAGCAGGGGCCTGGGACCACCTAGAATGACTCGCATTCCTTCTGCTTTTCTAAATAGAAAATATAATTCAAAGTTCATAAGCGCTTGATCCACTAATACTAACAATATTGCATGACAAGTATCTTTAACAAAGTTCTGCCTTTAGGCAGATGCCCATAGGAAGCCGTGGATATGTCCTTGCATCAAAGGCAAAATGCCCACACGTGGCGTTTTGATAAACACACGCTGAGGAAAAAGTGTGCCCTTTCTGAGATGAGCTGAGTAAACACAACGGAGCATGAGGAAGCTTTCACACACAGCCTAATGGCACCGTAATAAATCTCCCTTATAATGAGGACACATCCCCCCGCAATTCCAAGTGCAGGTCAACTGACCATAAATCCTTCAGAAATATTACTTTTTTTCTGTAAAGAGTACCAAGAAATAATACCAAACTGGAGACTTCTTCAACACTCTGACAATGCAAACATCTAAATTGTACTGTGAAAAAAATACAATATTGACAGCTGTGCAGACCATGGTGAGAGTTCTACTAAGGTCACAACTAATATGTTTTAAATAAATTGCTTCTGGAAGAGAAAAATACTGTTACATCACCACTAGCCAGAGATATTTCATATTTTGTTTGTATTTTTTTTATTAAATGTTACATTATAGATTTTGGACGTTGTTATAATCAGTTGCTTACCAATACCCACCTCCCTTCCTATTTTATGTTTATCTCTTCGCAATAAAATTTCTTTAAACTCTTGAAAAAGTAACTGTTAACAAATTCTAACACAACAGCACTGCTATCAATGAAAACACTTAGCACTTTTGGAGAAGGGAGTTATCAAAATATTCCATCACTTACTTTGGTAGAGTTTTCAAGTGATTCTCTCTTAGCTCCAAAATTCTCAATTTGACAAGTCTAGAAACAGTGATTAAAAAAAATAATTAGCTCCATCAAAGAATTAATTCAAGAATTTATAGGAATAATTTTAAACTACTTATTTAAACAGAAAAAAGAGAGCCTACTTAATGTTTAATAATGAGCTGCCCAGATATTGTTGCTTTGAATAGAATACAAAATGGATTCAGAACCATACGGATTCACATTTGCATTATGTTGCTTTTATTTCCTTCTCTGGACTCCTCTGAAGAACAACTACGTGTATCAGTTTTCCAAAATAAGTTTTTCTTTGGCCTACTCAAACAAGGCAAACACCGTAAGTTAATTTATCTTAAATGTTTCCAGGTCTATTACAGGGTGAACAGCAACTGTTGTAGAGCTCACCACTTCCTTTGGCACTGTTATAGCCTTGAGCTCTGCAGCTCCACACGGGCAGCAATACACTAGAGCACTGATCCCCATCAAATTTCATGTATTTTGAGCAGAAGTTGAACATATGCTTAAATGCTTGAACTAGTACGAACCAGAACCCATGTACAGCAGTACTGCACATTGCAGAATCACTGTGCAAACACTACCTGGCAGTATTACTTAAGACACAACTGAATTTCGAGTAGCTGCACGAAGGAGGGTGGAAACGCTGCTCATTCCCTTCCCAGTTCAATGCAGGTAGAACGAAACTGCCGTTTCTGCCGAACTCGCACATGGCTCCTACTGCTCTTGTAAATGATCACAGCAAACTGTGCCAGTTCTGTGGTACAGGGCTCCTTCTGGTTTATGCTTACCTATCTTTTTGGCTCAGTTTCTACTGCACTTATTTTTAAACTCATTCTGCATCTGTCTGCTCTTCTGTCTTTTGCAAATCTCTCCTGTTCTTGCTTTCTTATTTTTACTTTGGTTACCCGACCACGCTAAGTCATTTCTTATCCTCCTTTTGCACTCACAGTGCTTTTTATTTTGATTCATTTTTCAATAGACATAGACCATACTGTTATTTTCTGTCCCTGCCACAATTTAATAGCACATTTGATCAAGGACAAGACTCTTCTTTATTTTCTATTTCTTCCCACCTTTTCCCTAAACCACCAAATTGCATCACTTCATCATAAAATTCTTGCTGACATAAAATTCTCTCTAACAACAATCATTCATCAAAATAGGGCTGAAGAGGCAAAACCTGTATCTTCCTGTATTTTCTTTTAAATAAGTACAGCTTTTAAACAGTCCTTTAAAACTAAAATGGGTTTACATGAAATAGTAATGTCTTTTTAAGACTAATTCTTACCTTCCAAAGTTAGCTGGAAGAAACTCCAGAAAGGCATCATTTAGATAGAGCTGGGTCAAGTTTACAAGTTGCGTGAAGCCATCTGGTAGCCTAAAAAATAGTTAAAAGCTTAATCTTGGCACTCAAGTTGCTATGGAAATAATAACAATGTAAGTTTATAAAAAGAAAGATGACACACACTCTCTCTCTCTTTCTTTCTCACCTTGTTTTTCTACCCAGCGACTCAAGAATTTACTTACAGGCGATTTTTTAGCCTGTTTTCTTCTTTTGCACCTGATGAAGTTCAAACTCCTGGTCTACTTCAGCTACATCAGCCTTTTCCCCGCTCCAAGTTTAGGAGGCTTTCATTTTGTTGGTTTTCTTTTTTTGTTTGTTTGTTTGTTTTTAATCCTTCCAACGCCTCCATTATAACACAGATTTTCTGTGACTATTATTTCAAGGTTTTGGAAGGAAAAATGATTGTCAAGATCCTGACCAGGAAAAATGAGGACACAGCATGGCTCATTTTCCCTGCACATAAAGCGTCCACCCTCTATGTTTAAAAGTCTGCATTATATAGACTGCTTTGCCAAAGTTTCCTTTACTGCGTGGAGAGACACTACATCTGTTGCGTAGTAAGGGACCTTTTTATAGCTGCATCAACCTAGAAAAATGTCATCCTTACTTCTGGATTTGCAACAACTAAAAATTAATCTGAATTAACCTTGCAAATGAACTTGATTTTGTGCCCTTACATTTAAGTTTACTTTGCATAAATTTTCTGATCTTACAAGCAGATATATGTATACAAGGACAAGCTATCAATACTCACTTAGAGACTGGATTGACACTGGCTTCAACAACTGTTAAACACTTACAACATTTAATATTTTCTGGAAAATCTTGAATTCCTGAAAATACATTGAAAGAAGCATTATACAAACATGAAAAAAAAAAAGAACAGCTTGCTTTCTTCATAATTAGTTCATTTGATATTTTTTACTGCTAATGCAGGATGCAACTGTAAATTCTATTCAAAATTTAGCAATAAAATTTAAAAATACTCATTTGTAATATTACAGTTTACAGATAATACTTAAGCATCAAATAAACATATCACAACAAATAAGGTATCTTGAAATAAAAAATCCTGCTTTAATGATGTATATGATCATATGATACAGTTATAGGACACAGTTACACACTGAAATCACTTGTACTAACTAGTAGTTGTGTCTCTTCTGAACTGCCCACCTATCCGTGCTTAGTCGCCCTTTCTTCTCTGGAGTCCATACTTACAGCCCAGAAAGTCCCTAGGTTTATGCTGACAGCAACACTGCCCAGAGTGCCCAAGTTCCAGCTTCAGAAGGAAGGCACTTAAGCACAGACATGCAAACATTTTTAGGCACGGGATTATGAACCTGTGCCTTGAAAGGCACACCAAGCCAGTCACTAGCAATGTCCATACTGGCAGCTGTTCACCTGCAGCTGGGTGTGCTTAGAAACATCAATGTATCCCGACCCAAGAGAGTTCCCTAAGCCCTAAGCCATTCCAGAGCGTCGAGCGGTTCACCCAAGCACCCAGAAAGGCCTCCCCAGCCTGGGCCTGGTGCTGAGCAGTCCAGCTCACGCCGCTACTCGAGGCCAGCAGAGAGACCTGCGTTCCACAGACACAAACTTACCAACGGCAGGTACCTATCCAGCCTGCTCACAAGTGCCACAAAGGGAATTATTACACCGACCAGAAAAATACAGGCTTTTGCAGACCAGAAGTTACTGCAGTTTACACAGCCACTGCAATTCTGTAGAACTTGCATACTTTGGATCTCTTACCGTTTTTACTGATATCAAGTTCTCTGAGATTAACTAAGCTAGCGATAGTGGTTGGCAGACTCGAGAGGTCGTTGTCAGGTATACTCAGCTTGCGTAAAGCTTGACAGTTGAACAGTTGCTGCAACACAAAAAAAAAAACCACTTCGTAGCATTTCTGGAAAAAGTCAGAATCATTATTTATACACAAAGGCAATCAATAACATAAAATTATCTTCACTACATAAAAATCCAACAATCAAATAGCAAAAATTTAACGAGATTATTTGAGAAGATTTTCTAAAAGGTTGAACAGTATTTTAAACAAGAATAATACAAACTGCAAGAATAACCAGCACAGTTGTTGAACAGTTCAAAAATTATGGAATTTTCTGTCAAAAATTGCATACATAATATAGTTAAGCATTTTGTAGGAACATGTTATTTCATGAAATGTCTCATATTAAAAAAAGAATGTTTAGTGGTTTATGGTACGTTAAAATATTTGTTTCCATAAATTAATTTAATTGTTCATTAGATATTAGCATTTCCAGATTCTGTGCAGATAAAATTTGCCACCTTCAAGAAACAAAGAATTATGACATTATCAAAATGAGACATCCTCTATATCCTACCAAAATTCTGGACTTTCAATTCCAGTATTTTATTCTAATTCCAATTTTCAAAAATTTCCAAGTCAATTTCATTCTAATTCAAACGCAAGTCGTGAGCGCGGCCGGGCTGGCGCCCCACGCGCCGCCTGCTCTGCAGCTGCGGCCATGGCCACCCCGAACCCACGTGCTGCCCTTAAACAGCACTCTGGGCCCAGGGAGGAAGCATTTCCCCTTGCAGGCACCAAAAAGGCTCTCCCCAGGTATTAGTACTATGTTCAGGGCAGATTTTTCATTGTTGTTCATTCAGACTTCTGTACGAGAATAAAGTCTCTATACTCCTTGGCAGAATATTAATAATTTTTTATCATTCGATTGCCTGCTGAACGAAATAAAGAAATCAGCTGAGTATCTACAGAACATTAACACACAAATGGTATACAAATGCCAAGTCTGTACTAATCACGCCTCCTCCTGGAGCAGGTCACCCCCTCAGAAATGAGAGCGAATATGAGCGAGTTTCCAGGCAGGGTGTGCAGCTCCCCACTCACGTACAGAACACCCAGAGGCCCTGCACACCCTGGAAAGCCAAACTGCTCCGTTCAGGACAGCGATAATTAAGAGAAATCAGTCTCAAGAGAGGCTGCAGAACTGGCACAGAAGGAAAGATGATAAAAACTTGCTCTCTTTGGGAAAAAATATTCCTTCTGGAGTAATTTTATGATATACTGTTTTATCAGCAATAATAGAAGAGTAGCTATACAGTTATATATGCCCAAAACCGTTCAGTTTTTTAGCTAGTGGATTTTCAAAGGCATCTTTCTCAATTTCTAGTGCTTTATGGCCTTGCCATCAGGATTTTCATGTAATCAACACACTGTATATTCAAATATTATTTTTATTCCTATTAGCCTGGGGACCAAGTGGAACTAATGATGCTGTGATTTAAGGTATAACAATGGACTATTACTACACGTCTCAAGTGCGTGGGCACGTACAAATAGAGGCTGATTGATTCCAGGGCCATTAAAAAATATTATTAGAACCTGTGTCCTTTGCTTTCTGCAGGCTTAGCTGCGAAACAGACTGCCTACTGCAGGAACGTGGGCTCAGGATTACCAACCAGCAACGCCTCCCGCCCTGCAAAACACAACCCCACTGCCTCTCGGCAGCTTTAGGAACCAGCCAAGTCATTTGATGGGCGTTACAGCTCTAACAGCAAGTGAAATACAAAAGAATTTCAGAGCTGATCTACAATCCCTACAGACGGATGCAGGTGAGCCCTGCGGCAGCGCTCACCTGGGTACCCCTGCGCTGCCCGTGCCGCTCGCGGGCAGGGCTGCCATCCCTCTCCGGGCTCAGGGGCACATTCAGCATCACTGATGCCGACTGCCCTGCTCACCCAACAGCAAGAGACAGGAGTGGCTATTTCCAGAATTCAGCATTAGAGAGATGGACTTTCCCCAAGTCATTAACAAGGAAATTAATTTTGCCCATCACGTTAGTGCAGATTTTACTTAACATTTATAAGGGAAATAGTCTTCTGCTGGGAAGAACTTTCATTTATGCAACATAAATATAAATTGCATGTTTCACACATTGGATGTGTTATACATATTTCATTCCTGCTCACCAATTACTACACTATAAACTTCCCTTTTTTAAGACAATGACACTCATTGGACTCATACGTACAGGGACGTACTTGCTGCAGCAGCTCATTAGAATGAAGTCAAAAACCAATGAAAGAAGAGTCTTGACAATGTTTAATTGAAAATATACAATTTCAGAACAATTCTAAACTTCTAGAAAACACAAAGAATTGGAAATCAGGATCTAGACATACTGCTCCAATGAGATAGCAAAAAAAAAAAAATCATGGGGCACAAAATGTAAGGTGAAGATTCAAAAAACAATAGTCAGAATTAGTTAATGCATCAGAAACATCAGGTCTGCAAATACCTTACTCATTTCAAGAGTATCAGGCAGCAATTAATACCATAATACATTATGCGTAATTTCAGAGATAGTATTTGTAAAATATGGAATAAAATATGGCATAGACAAAATTTTCTCCAGAAGCAATTATTTGAGCTCACATATAGAGAAAAGCTCTGCTTAAGGTAGATTGCTATGTGAAATTAAGAGATAACATTAAGGATTATAATACCATTTTAATAAATTATGGCATTCTCCCACCTAGAATATTAATTAAATAGCAGGAAAGAAGAAAGTCTACAGGCAGGTAGCAAAAATTATTTGAAGTAGAAAATTTGAGAATGAAATCATTTGGACTGTTGCCTTTAAGGTAATGATTAATAAGAGAAAATAGGCTTAAGATATTAAAAAATTATGAACTGCATAAAGGAGGCAAATTTAACTCTCCCATTAAGCTTCTCTTATACAACAAGACCATGTAAAACAACATTATTTGCATAATCATAGACTGATTTAAAGGTTTTTTTTCAATATGTGGTATTAGCTTCCAAATAGTATTTATAAACAATGAAAAATGAGATAAAAGTGTAAAAATAATCCAATTTACTTAAATCTCTCCAAAGGATTTTTTTTATTTGTTGCTTCTTTTCAAAGGGACCTACACAACACATGCAATATCACAGCATGAAGTAAAGATTTCATCCACCTTTGAGCTGTGCCCTTGGCAGTGGGAGCTAGCACTTACCCCAGCTTTACGGCATTGGTCTCTTTCCCTCACACCCCGGTTTGCATATGTTATTGCGCTATGTTTCTCCATCCTGAGTCTTGATACATTTGCCTTGCAGGATGCACTACAATTAACTCTAAATATGGTGCATACTTTCAAGAATTTTGAGATAAATGTAACAGAACGCCTGAGCTAAACCACAGACTTACATATCCTTCTGTAGCATTCTGCAGCAGCACAATTAAAATATGCAAAGTTAATCTTATATTATAATTAAAAGCAAAATAGTCCTAAAGGCATTCATTAGCCTCCAAATCAAGGCTAAACCTACTCCACATTCCTCTTCTGACTTTTCTAGAACTAGGAGAAATATGTCACTTTTCTGCATCGTTTTCTTTGACCCCCAAAGACCTGACAAATCTACTGTCTTCTCTGCTGTGAGAGAAATTCCTGCTGGGGTTACAATCTTGAGCAATGAACCATCAGATCTCACTACAGGAACATCATGGAAGGAAAAAAGCACATTTTCCACACTCGTAAATAGAATTTGTGTAAAATTTCTGTGCAATGCAAATAAATGTGTTGGGAGATGAGAAAGAATGGATTACAGTAGAAGGATGTTTAATTAAAAGACTTGTAAGCATCTTCCACTACCATTAAGAAAAATTAAATTAAGGAATGGATTACATCATGCTTAATTATGTAGTGTAGCTGGCACCTACTGTTCATTTTTTCTTCTTCTACATTGCCCTCTTTTAGATTCTACAGCACTTCAACATACAGGAATTTTTCATTTCTTACAGTAGAAGACCAAATCTGAAGATTCTGGGCAAAGTACTTTACACAGGAAGCCTAACTGCAGTGTAGTTACCACTGTAACTACAGCAACCTCACTGTGAGACTTCACCAACACAGGAAAACGCTTACCATTAAGCAAATGTTAGTCAAGTGCTACTGGCATTTCTCCTGTAAGGATACACAGCTTATGCTGACAGAATTTGCTTTCAAAAGCATCACTACGGACGATCCAAATTTGAGATAATTTGCCCCACACATTAGTGTCCTCTGGATCCCTCAAAGACTGAGCATCAGTAGCTAATTCCTGTGTAAAGCACTTCCTTTCAACAAGGACTTGGGCCAGTGTCCTGGGTCCTTGCGTTAGGAAGCAAGGAGCAATAGAGGGCCGTGCTCTACAGGCTCCTCAAACAGCAGCGTATCCTGTTTGACTTCTCCAGACTGTAGAAAATAAAAGAGGAGAAACGCAGCTTCTCTAGCTAACAGCCACAACTCTGCCCACGGCAAGCAGGCCACCCGCGCAAGAACAAGGCGGATTTCCTTGCAGCAGAACACATCACACACACCGGAGAACACAGCTCTGACTTGGGCATTACAGGAAGAACAGTAATTACCTTAGGTAGCTCTTCAATTTGATTGGCATCTAGGTAAAGCTCCTCTAACGTCCGTTCAAAATTAAAAACCTCTTTTGGCACCTGCTGTAGGCCACAGTGAGAGTAATCTAACACGGAGACGATTTCCTCCTCACCACGAAAACATCGGCATGGCACCAGGCGGCCAATAATTTTCCTTTTGGTTGTCATCTCCAGACAGCGCACTGAAGGAGAAGTGGGGAAAAAAAGAGAGACAAAAAAAAGGTTTCTGAAACTATCAATAAGGATGTAACTATTCATTTAGAATTATTATCAAGATTGCAATGCATTTGATATAGTTTTCCTGAGAGGTATCTGTAATTTGCATTCTGTGTGTCCCACTCAGATCTTACACAAACGAGACCAAGTGCAAGTACCAGACGAAGTACCAGTCTAAGAAGCGACCTCAACCCATTACCCGCCCTGCCTTCTACCCTGGCACAGATACACAGTTGCTGCTTTCCTTAGCGCTGACGCCAGCTGCAGAAGCCCCGCACACAGGAGCATCAGACCAGGCAGGGAACGACAACTCCCGCGTGTCACGTTCGGATCCGTTAGGGAGCCCGGGCTGCGAATCGAGGAGTGCATCAGGCAGGGCAGTCCCATAAGCCCCGATGCTCCCTGACAAATGCACAGCGAAATCTGACAATTCTGTCTGAGACCGGAGTTCCTTAGTACTCCATAGTTATTGCTAGGATGTACTTTCTGCCTTTGGACCAAGTAAGCACAGAAAAAGTAAAGTAGGGGTCCAAAAATAGAAAGAAACTCAAAACTGGACAGTTTACCCATCATTCCACCTAATCTTTCAATAGATCAAAGTAATGTAAGGGATTTTGCAGAAGGTTTTCTGTAGCAAAAAAAAAAAGGGCAATTTCACCAGCACCTGTTCCTACCTTCTACTGTAGATGTCAAGTTCTACAATCTGCCTTCCAAACACGAGTACATTTAATTTGCATTAGTAACTGTTTATGTAGTTGTATCTTACCCTTTTTCATGTCAATAAAACTACTGAACTAACGACTCTCAAATTCACAGAAGACTCATTAAGCAGATTTTATATATGTTAAGCAGTTTCCAAATCTGCAACAATACTGACATGTTTAGAAGCTATGTTACCCTCATCATAGACAAATCAAGCTATTTTAAAACATATTACCAAAGCCAGGAAGAGCTAAATCTTCATCTTCCATTTTGTAAACCGTATGTAAAGTTTTATGAGTTACATTTATGAGAAAATACACAAAATTAGTAAAGCGAGCCTCAGCAGGATTCTCTTTCAGACGATACCAGTGAAAAAGCAACTATATATCCATACAAAGTATTGGTAGAGAGAAAGAGAGTCACATAAGCTTCCTTAATAAACAGCACACCTCTCAGTTCTCAGCACCGGCCTGTGCTTTCCCTTTCTATTCAGGCCAATTAACAGCAACCACAGTCTCAAGTGCAAGAAATCCAGTTTTACAAAGTATAACGAAGAGAAACGAGCAATTTCTGATGCTGGGCAACTCCCTGTGCGCTGAGCTAAGGGATGCTTGTAGGAGTGCGCAGAGATCAGTCATGTTGTGTAATCCATCATTTGACTGAAATGTAAATGTTAAAATGTGAATGTTATGTAGAATATTTTTGATTGGTTGAATCATGCCCTGCTTCGCATTCTCTATGATTTTTGTCCTAGGGAATCAATTGGTATTTCAGAGGAAAATAAAACATTCAAATATTATATTTCCTTGTTTAAGTTTTATTAGCACTTGCCTCCAGCAATCCCAACGAGATTAACATATCAATACTGTCGGAACAAATAGTGGTTTTCATTTTTCATGTGCTCAAAATATGAGGAATAGCAAGAAGCTGAAATGCACATCCGTGAAAGCCCAGTGCAGCTGGTTTTTCATTTGGCAGCGCCAACAACACTCTTCCCGTTGACTGATTTTGGCTTAAGGGTAAAACCTAAGCAGAATAAGAGGTAATTTTGTAATTCAGCTTGACCAGATGCCAGGTTTGTGGATTTAATATGAAAGTCATATCTTAATTAAAGTCAGTGGATTCTATGAAAACATTTTCACAATGCAATGTATATAAACTTGCAAAAAAACAACAATCAGAACACTAATAGGTATGAAAAATGGCACAACTCATTTACCTGCTAATAAGTCACAAAAATCTAAGTTTTAACAACTGTTAACAACAGTTTTTAACTGTTCACTGTGGAACAGAGAAATACAACTAATCACCCAGAGAAAACCTGGGCATGCAACGCGCCACTCACATTTACCCTACTGATGGGTAAACTTTATTTTTCTTTAAATTTCTCACACTAGGGACACTATCTCCGAGCTCAGAGAGCACTGAGGCTCAATCTGGCTTCCTGATCGGTGCTCAGAATTTCCTGTGATAATAGTTATTCCCCTTCCCCCTGGAAAGAAGGCTTTTACGATTCATTCTGCATACCCCCAGAAAACCTCAAAACATTTTGGCCAGTCTCCAACAAATTTGGCAGAAAATAACTTGGTCAGAGCCTTTCACCGAACCTGGTCCTGAGCACTGAAACAAGGCGGGCAGGCAGCGAAGCCCTGCCCGAGGCGGGCCGGGCGGGCGGCACCGTGCCTGGGCGCACTGCCTTCTCCAGCCGGGCTGCCGCGCATCCCCTGCCCCTCAGGAGGAGGCAATTTGCACCTCAGGAATTTGCACCTTGCGCTCGTTCTCCCAACCCACCAGGTATCCTCTGCCATTGCAACAGCGCATCCCACGCAACCAACCCTTCTGCCGGCGTGAAGTCTCTGCATGCCTAAGGGCACCTCTGCTTAACGCTCCTCAGCTTCCCCCGCTTCCCACCCGCCCTCCGGACCCCGTCAGCTGCGGAGCTGCTAACTCCATCCAGCCCTCAGAGCTGGAAGCAGCGAGGACAGGGGCAGGGCAAGGTCGGGAGGGGCAGAGAAACCTGCCAAGAGCAGCAGGGCTGAGCAGGGCCCGAAGGGCAGAGAGGCAAGGGACGAAACGCAACACTGAAAGCTGCACAAGTCCTGACCACAACAGGTATTTCATGAGCAGAACAGAACCGGTTATCAAGATGCCCAGCCTCTTCGGATTCAAGCGGAGGGGGCGGCACTTACAACAGCCTGTTTCAAACCTTGACACGGTACAACTAAATGCCCTCGGAATGTCCAAATACTTCCAGCTTTTCAAGACATTTGAATATCACAAACAACGGAACAAATCCAGGTACTTCAAGAACTACGCAGAAAGCATTCGACCCACAGGCACCAAGCAGCACTTAGCCTGGCTTTTTTCTCTACTCCAAAAATAAAACAAAACCAAACATTCCATTGGAACAGAACAACGGGATACCTCAATAGTAGACTAGGTACAAGCAATGATGAAGTGATAAAGCTGTACTAAAAACAGCACTGCAAAAAGATTCTGCTTTGCTTATGTAAACAAAATACTGCCATTATTGCAGTGACTGCTTGTAAAAAAATCTATCATTTCTTATTGAATAGAAAATTATTTTAAAAATTTTGAAAGGAAAAATACATCAGATAAACAGTGATGGTTTAATTACTTTACCTGCCTCAAGAGATAAAGCCTCGCTGTCATGATAAACAAAATTAACTCTGTGGGATTAATTGGTGTCAGAAGACTGTCTTGTGAAAAAAATATATATATTTTTTTGTAATTTGCATAGACCAGCAATCTGTATTTAGAAGAGCAATACAGGAATAAGAAAAGTACTTGAAGCTCAATTCTGAGGAACCTGTAAGGTTCTGGGGAAGCAGCAGTGTGAAGCAACTCCACTGCCGCCGCTCCTACCTATAAAACACTTCAGAAAAGAACAGCATGAGAAAGCATGAACTTAAATGGTTGTTAAGAAATGTTCTTACCTGGGTCCACACTGTTCTCTCACTAGTTCTTTGTGTACTTAAATACAAAACAAGCTAACCGAAACCTGGAAAACTTATTAAAAAAATCATCTGGAGTTTTTATGGTTCTGTGCACTCATTCTGGAAAGCATCAGTATAGTGTAAAGGAGCTGTGATGCTACTGAAAGCAATAAAATTGCATGGTCTCTGGACTAATGGTAATTAAACTCTTAATCAATTTCAATATTAGTAATTCCAGACGGGACCAGTTCCAGTTTGGGTAATTACACTTTTCTTACCTACTTTTTACTTTTCCATAATTTTCACAAAGCTTTGCTGCTGTCCGGATAGTTATCGTGGCCCAGAGAATTGCTACCTGAGATCATTCCACAGGAAGCCTCAGGCAAACGAAGTCAACGGAAGGTCAACCAGTAAGTGGCCTAGGGAGCACGAATCATCGTACGTACCCGTGGGGGCTTTGGAAAGTCCTCAGTCCCTGCAGGATGCCCAGCGCCCTCCTCCTACGAAGAGGAACACTCGATCCTCTTCCCTGTTAAACACTCACAGCCACACGAACACCCTGGAAAGAGCTTGATATCAGAGGTCCCTGCGCACCAGCTGCCACACGTCCTGTACCACACGGCACGCACCCAGAAGGATTTACATCACCAGTGCGAGAAGGAAGAAATCTAAAGTTGTCTATTCAATTCCACATACAACATCACTAAAATTTCAACAATATTCTTCACACCACGAGCAGACACAGTCAGCAACCTGCAAAGCCATTGGGAAGAGGTGGGTTCTTTTTTTCCCCCTTTTCTTCTTCTCAAACACAATTGAATTACGACGAAATGTAAAACTATTTTTCTCTGGGATTCTGCCTAAGGAAATTCATTATCTTCTTAACTAATAATTAATATAATTCTGTATAGCTGCATTCATAACTAAATTTCATGTATCATTATTCAAAAAGTTAGCATAACAAAATGAAAAGCAGATATATTTTTCCCGAGTAAGATTTAAAATTATGTTATAACCTGTATTGTAAATGCTTTGGGAAAAAAAGTCTTTCTTGAATTAGATAAGCACTCTAAGACAGAAGCATAAATATAAACTTCTATTTATTAGCTTCAAACTAGCATCTCTATCATTATATGCAATTTATTCTCTTGGGAACCAAAGCCTTAATCTAACTAACAACAGTAGCTTTAAGGGAAATAATTAAAATAAAATCTCATCTCTTCTCAATTATGGATCTTTTGTTCTGTAAAATCACTAAGTTCTGTTTCTCAGCAATCATGGGAAATGATCTTCTTAACTAATTAAACGCAGAGACAAAGAAATTGCTGTTCAGCTCTCAGAACTTTGATATAAAGATGGGATCAAGTAGCTGGACAAACATAGGGCATTTTGAAACAAATACCTCAGAACTGAAGAGCACCCTTGGCTGCCAGCAGCTCAGGCAGGTCCCAGCCCGGCTCAGTGCCACCCCTGGCTGGTCCTTCCTTCCTCACCTGGGAGTGCCCTGCGACCGGGCAGAGAGCCTCGCTCCAGCTCCAACCCTGCGGGTCCCCCTCCGGCTCCGAGTCACCCTCTCCTTGCGGAAGCCTCCTCAGGTTGGTTAGGCACAATTCCCCCTCCAAACTGTGCTCACTGCTCCCAGTCACCCTTCTGTCCTTCGTGTGTGTGTAAATGGCTTCCAAGATTAATTGCCCCATCCTTCCAGCTGCTTCAACACGCTGAGTCCACCACACGACCGTGCCTGACCGTGTGCGTCCTTACGCCTGCCCTCCCACAGCAAGTTCTGCACATTCCTCGGAGTTAACATGACTACTACCACAGAGCACGTATCCAAGATACTCAATCTGTATTGAGCTTCTTGAAGCCTTCGAAAGACTTCAGGAAAAAATCAGGTGTCAAATATAACTAATTTTGAAGTATTGAAAGTAATTTTAATTCTTAGAAGGAAACGATAATTTCTGGTGTCTGGATTTCAAAGTGTCGAGCAGCATGTGGTGCTACACGGAAAAAGCTGAAGTTAAAATGCTATGTAAAAAAATCCTTAATTTGTCTCTGTATAATCAGTAGCATAAACTGCCTTTTTGCCTTCTGTTTCTCAAAGCACATTAACTACAGATTTAATTTTACTACTGAAGAAATTTCACTCTCCCCTTCCTTTAGTCTGCTCTAACGTGTATTACCTGTTTCAAGGAAGTCTTGGCTGGCCAGTGCATTGCCAGACTCTATACAGGCGGGATCAAACTCAATATCGTCTACCCCAAAAAGAAACAAAAAAATCACAGCACCAGCCCATGTTGTCTGGCAAGATATTGACCATAAAATTATCTGTTTCCTTGCAATCTCATTCAGAAGATCTCTTCAAGAAATTGTAAAGGTTAGATGATCTGGTAGCACCACAAAGGCATTGTGAGAACTGAGAAGAAAGAACAGAAGTCTGCAATGACAGCATTACAAAATGAGTAATAACAGTAACACTTGCCAGGGCATTCAGAAAATACTAAGTACGTTCAAAGCAGCAGACAATCTGCTCCACTGGATTCCCTGCCATACGTCACAGACAGATGACCATTTCTCTCCCGTCCATGCTAATACACTAGCTCAGTGAGCTGTCCTTCCACCTCAGACATTCGAAACGTATCGGTCACTACATCAGCCCCTCCACCACTGCTTTATCTTCCCGCCAGCCGAGCTGGAGGCGCAGTGCAGCCTGTGGCACCCTGCCGAGAGCCGCCTGCGCCCGCGAGCCCACGGACACCTCAGCACCCGCAAGGGCCGGAGCGGCCGCCCCAGACACCCACCATCCGCCGAGGACGGTCAGCAACTCCCACCAGCGGCCACGACCTGCTGCAGTCCCACCCCAACCCGGGCACAGCAGACACGAGTGAGCACGAGAGGACGAGCTGGAAACCCACCATCCCAGGCAGTATTTATTTTCCTGCGATCATACCCTCTCTAAAAAGCATATCTTGTTGAGGGCTGGACTACTTCATTCGTGAAATTCCATAGAACACCCGCTCTGTGAAACAAACGCCTTTTCTGAAGCATCCAGCACGATCCGTGGTTCTAGGACTGCTCAGGACATAAGGGACACACTGCCGACTTCCTGAAGGCAGCAGGAGCTTTCCTGTTTGTTCCCATGAGTCAGAGTTTCACATGGCATTTTATGCTGAAAAAATGTGACAATAAGGACCATGAATATGAAGTGGAACAAAGCTTTAGGACAGAGTCCAAATTGAAAACAAACAAACACCTCTCCCAATTTCATTCAAAAGACCTTTCTTCATTGGTATTCTCCTACCCGTGGATCAAAACACACACCTCTGTTGTCTCTCATACATTTTAATTAATTTTGTGTGCTCTTCTGAAAATGGACACCATGTAAATCGTTAATGTGGGTCACTGAAATAATTAGGGAATTCTAAAGCCCTCAGAGCCTTCTTAATCGTCTGTGTAACTATTCTTAAAAAAAAAAAAAACTTAATTTAAATATTAAAAAAAATAAAGCTCATATATGCATGTGAGCTCTGCCTTTTCATCTGGTTTTTGTTGTTTAAATACGCTGCTCCCCTTACTATTATTTACATCTTTGAGGGAATCGCTAGTAATGTGTTAGGCGAGTATCTGCTTGAGCTCTTGCTCCTCTCCGCCCCAAGCACAACTCCGGGTAGTGAACACCTCCCTGCTGTTGTGTTTAACGCAGCCAAGGGTTTTGCCCACACCTGCACTACCCCGCCTGTGACATCGGAACCACAGGGAAGTCATACATCCGACCCCACGAGTCCCTGCTGTTTTTCACCTTGCAGGGCACACGTGAGGAAACGTCAGGGAAAGGCCCCATTCTGCACGTGTTCAGCTGACTGTGTTTAGCCAGGCACAGATCAATCCCAGCATCAGAAAAGAATTTAAAACTTCGGTTCTGAAATTTCGCTTTGAGACAGATGAAGCGGACTAAAAATGCACATTTCTTTTGCATCTTGACCACTAACTCAAATTTAGTTATTTGAACATTCAATTTATGTAAGCTGTACCTAATATTTTCAATACTTTCCTATTATAAAAATAGGGACCTATGGCCTTCCAAAAGCAGGGTTAAATAGCAGGCTGACGAGAACGCTTCCAAAAGTGAATCTGTCTCATGAAAGGAGGGGTGCCACAAGCATATCCTTAACCAGAAATGGGATCCAATGCATGTGACTAATTCCTTCAGTACATTTTCAGTACAATATTCTCTCTTCAAGTTCGCATTTAGAATTTGCTAATCCTGTAACAGACAACCAAGCACCAATAATCAGATTTCAACTCTTCCTTTACCCTCCTGAAGAATATTCATGCCAGGAAGTTATATACAATTATTATGAAGAGAATTTTCTCTGGCTTTGCCAAAAGATCTGTGACCTCATTTAGGACTTGACCATCATGAAATCTGAGAAATTTACAAATAAGATAGTAAAATTTGGGGCAGAATCAGTATTACAAACTGTCAGCCATTTCTGAATGCTCGTATCTTAAACAGCTTACAATAAAGGACTGCATCTTTATTTTTCCTACAAAGATTTTCATTGATTTCAATTGAAGTTTATTGTTTGTCTTGCCTTGAAATTTCTAAGAGGAAGTTTCTGAGGAAATGTCTTTGGTCTTTATTTTAGATGCTGATGAGACCAGAAACAAGGACAGCTTTGCAGCAGCAAAAAAGGGTTCTTAGAGCCTGTTTTCCCTAAAGCTTATTTTTGCACAACTTTATGGAAAATTCTGGGTTTGCTCAGTTCCTTTTATATAAGAGCTGACAGAATTTCAGTAATTAGGTGAATATGAGTAACTCCACTTAGTTAATTCTTAAAATTACAGAAATTACAATCATTTTCATGGCCCACTGTGCAGACATTGAGATAGCAGAGGATTCTAGGAAACCACGAAGAGATCCAGCCCTCCTCAGAACGCGGCCTCTTCTTTTGATCTTTGATGCACTACAGTTTTTACTTCAAGTTATCCTTTAGTTTATAAGATTATGTGGCATGAGATTTAGTAAAAAATATGCTTTATTTCTTGCCCTATGGTGTAATGGATTTTGTTGCCCATATGACAGCCAGAACTGATATCCAAAGAATAATATAGAAAATACAATTTACCTGCTAAATATATTAACTAAGCAAGCTGAGTATGAGCTATACAATTTCCATTAAATCTGAATTTCTTCCTCTTCAAGGAGAAAGGTCTTACAGAACACACAATTATTTTACAGTGGTTTACATCTCCATCCTTCTGCATTACTCCTGACAGATTAATCAGCTTAGCAGGAGCTTACTAAAGGAAAACAGTATTCATTATTGCTGAGGTAGCAGAATGGAAGTTCCGGAGAACATTATCTGTGACTCCAAACTGCAGTCAGAAAATACAGTTTTAATTCCAAGTGATTTGATTACTAGTGAAAATCATGACTTCCAGTGAAAACCCATCTTCTACAAGAAGCCAGAAAGCCCTGCTAAGGGGCCAGGGCCCTTCCTCTGTTCGCGCTACCTTGCACAGCATGTGGGTGATACTGTCACTGCAGCTGCTTCTGCTGTCTAAATATCTTTGAGGCAGATATTACTGAACTCCAAAATAAGAGGAGATTAAGTGGATTTTCTACATGTTGTAACATGTATTTATACAGCCATAGTCCCCAAGCATGGTTACATTTGAAGTACATACAATAAAATGCTTAGAAACTGTCATGTTACAAGCTCACCACAGTAAATCTTTACATTATCACAAACCTTTTTTCAATCTTTTTTCCCTTTTCAATAAGCTTTTTTCTTTTTCAAAAATACAAACTTGTTAATCACAGGAAAAATACCTTCTGCTTACCAAAAAAGCTACCCTCGCTTTTTGCCAGACTTATCCATCTGTGAAATTCTACCTTTAGACACTTTCTATCCCTTAACCTAACCCATATTGCTAATATCCCTTGGTTTATTTTCATCAGCTGCTCTATAAACCACAATCCGCCAAGGCGTGTCTGCACTCCGGGACATGGACTTTGCCCCGATTTCATATCAGAATGAAATCTATGACCCTCTCTGCTCCACCTGCTGCTTCCTTGCCTTCACCAAAAGAAAACTATGCCACAGGGGCCAGAGAGAACTGAGTAACATGACAGTGTCACAGCAATGCAGAACCCTTCACGCGAGCAGCACCAGTTACAGGGGCTCACCGGGCTCTGCGGGCCATCGCAGCACAGGTAGCGATGGGGACCTCCTTTCCGATTCCTGACGCTCCTCTTGAGCTTTCACTCCAACTGTCCCCGTTCGGACAGCCAACCACACACGTGTCCCGATCACCCACCCTGTTACTGCCATGTCCAGCTCATCCCCAGCCGCCTTCTGATCTCTTGTTTTGAGCTCTGAATCCACCTCACCAAGCTCGTCCGCTTAGGACGGCTCTGACCACAGCGCTCCATTGCTGGTGGTCCCAGTTCTACTCTTCCATTCTTTCCAATGAAATGTCCAATTGCTTTTTGTCTGCTCTCTGTTTCTGATCTTTCCTCTTTTCAGCTCATTCTCTGATGAGTTTCAGTCCTCTTTATACACTGCTCCCCAATAGTCACCTATCTTATCTGGCCTTTCCTCCTCTCCCAGCCTTCCAGAAGCGGTGTCTTCTCATCTGCCTGAGCTTGATCGGATCAGGGATTCCCTCTCCCTCATACATCCTCTTGGTCATTCTCATCCCAACCATATCCAATCTCCAAATCCCTGTCCTGACTCTTTTCTTCTCTCCCCCTGCCCCCATCAGCATCTTTATTTTAAGTTATGCAGTACAATTATTTCCAATAATCAAGTTGGTTTTCTCTACCACTTAACTATTCCTTTCTATGAGCTCCTAAATAAAACACACCTCCAACTTAATTGTATAAATAACTTTGTTCCCAAGCCTCTTTTAATAATTGCTTACTCACACCCTAAACTTATCCCTCCTCATTTTCCCTTCTCTGTATAAAAGATATATGGTTTTAACATGACAAAAATGAAACCATTTCTTCCCCATGAGTTCCTTTATCTTTTATCCTGCCCTCCTTCCTGGCTAGAGATGCAAAACTACTCACCATTTGTTTCACCATAAGCATCAATGCTATTCATCTGTGCTCTTAATTTACTTGGATATATTCACAAATCAGATTAGCAAAATGCAAGACCGTACAGATACATACAGAAACATCAGCACAACTGCAATGTTAAAAACCTAATTCCCACCAGTGTCCACCAAAAACGGTTATCTGAATATGAAAATGCATTTGTGATCTGAACATTTACCTCTGTAAATACCTCACTACCTATGAATATCTTAGTGCAACTCCTTGGTATTTCAATGCATAAATACAGTTGCCATGATTGTCTCTTGCATATTTTTAAGCGGAATCGAGTAATTACATCTGAACTGTGTAGTCCTTCGTGAGCCCAGAGTCGTGACCAAGCACACTTGCACCCTGGACTAACACCCTCTAGGCCTCGAGGAATTGCTTATTTCATCCTAGAGTTTAAATGATATTTATACCAGGGAAAAGTTCCCTTCATTTCACAGTGAGGACTACTTTAGATAATTACAGAACTAGGAATCTTTAATATGAATTCACGAGAATCTTCTGCAAAAAGTATTCCCTTTCTCTCCAACCACATTGATCTCTCTTTAAAATCTATAAAGTTACGAATTCCACAGTGGGGGGAAAGCTACCCTAAAGAGAGACCAAGACAAGAAAGAGCACAAAAGAAAACACAAATCAATACGAAAATGAGGCATGACTCAGAAAAAAGCTAATTTTGCTATGACAATTGTCTTCATAAATTTACTGCTTTTTTCTTGACTAAATTAGTTTAGTAAACACATACAAAGAATACTGAAGACTTAGACACGATACTACAAGTAACTAGAGGGGACATCTCCAGCTGGTCATCAGAAAACACAAATAAATAAAAAGAAAAAATCAACATTATCATACACAGGACTGCTAAATGTTTTCTTACAATCCACTTCCATCCTCCTAGGAAAAGCGCTGGGTGGCACCTTCTCGCTTTCCTGCAGTACTCCTGCTTTCCTGCCTAGCTGCCTGCTGCAGTTCTTTCCACTTGCAGTTTGAACAGGTTTTGCCACTATCAATCCCCTCCTCATCTTGAGAGGAGTCGAGGGGGATCCACTGACCGCACCAAATTGGCCCCTTGTCTTGCGAGAAGCGCGGGTGGGGAGGGGGTTCTCTGCAAACCCCACAGGCAGGGACGGGCTGCAGGACTGTGGGGACCTGGCAGCCCTGGCACCCTGTGCCCGGCGCCTCGACGCCGCGGGCAGCCGCTGCACATGGGCAGGCGGGAGCGAGCGCCTCACCGCAGCTCTGCCATTTTCCAGGGAATGGGTAGGTTACAGACCTTGCCTCTAGCTGTGTGTGCGGGGCAGGCGGGAGACCAACCTCCTTTTACTTCAAATGGTTCCAAATAAGTAAAGAACAGCAAACATATTCATGGGTACCCTGGAAAGCAGAAGTCTCAGTGCAGCCTGTTCCATCCTCCCATACAGCTGCAAAAAGCACTTCAGCCAAGGAGGTCTCCAGGCTCCCTTCCTGGTGAGCAGCAGAAGAAATATATCTTAGTGTGCAACTTACTCCACCTCAAATTAAGTGTCTGCAATAGACAAATTAAGAGTCTGAAATAGATGGGAGAAACAATCTAGTCCTTCCAAAGCAGAGCACTGAAAAAGAACTGCAGTTCTAAGGGTTTTCATCAGCAGAGGGCTCTAGCACAACATTCTCTTAGGTATTACGTTCCCTCCCATGATTAATCTGTCCCAGTTTTTTTTAGTCAATTAACATGCTGTTCTTATGGTACAAATGTTCTCTCTAAAAGAGAGAAAAAAACCCTCTCACAGCTGAGCTGTCAAACACTGAATTCACTGCATTGGAATGTCAGGTTTCTAGCAGTCCTGGAGATTGTAAAGTATAATCAGAACTTCAATACTCAATTATGCAATCCTAGCAATAACTCTCTATAGAGAATTTTATTACTTTCATTGGCAACTAGGATTATTCACCAGCGCTGAATGTAACCGTACCACTCAATGATAACAAAGCTGTGATTCTTAACAGTGAAGAGGTTCATCAGATGATGAGAATTTGCAGGTGTGTGTATATCATACCGAGCAGATTCAAGCACTTCGGTATCTTCTCTCCATTCAGCAACACTGACTTTGTTTTGCAGCATTTCCCTTGGTTATTCACGCTCTTGTTTAGCCCCTAGCTGAACTGATAAACTACCTGCTCTTACGAAATATAAGGTCCCTCCTTGTCTCAGCTGAGCGGGCAGGCGCTCTTCACGGGCAAGGCCGCTAGCCCCAGACACTCCTCGAGCAAGCACGGCGGCTGCTGCAGGCTCGGAGCAATTCCTCACAGCTTGGAACACGACAAGAAAACAATGTGGGCAAAGCACTAAAAGAAAGTAGCATCACCCACCTGGTAAATTAAGTCTTAGCTGTACGTAAATATTTATAACCTTTTGGCAACAAATCAAATACACACACAGCCTCCAATACTGTGCAATCTGCTCTAGTGACAAAAAGTCTAAAAAGCTTGGCCTGGGGGCATAGCTGTAAACAAGAGCAAAACAAAATACAGAGTTTGCTGTCTTTGATTAAATTAGAAAAGCTATGCTATTTTTATGAAAATGTTTTCTCAACTACGTATCAACTGTTGTATTATTTGGACAATTACGAGCTGAAGGAAGAAGCCAACTGCTGTAGGTATTATGTTACTGAAGAACAAAACTGAAAAGATATGTTCCAATTGACTAAGTTACAGCTATGCCATACTACTTGCAATGACATTGCACTGGTGTTAAAATACATTGCTAATCTAATTTTAAAATGTTCAGATCAATTTTTACAGGAACGGTCAAGATATCTATCTTTTGAAGCGCATAGCATGATAACATTTAAACTGATGCATTTTATTAAGATGTAACTAGTCCTGTAACTAGTGCACCAACATACCATTTGATAGATCTTTTTTTCCCTAATGAAACTCAATAATCTCTATTTGTCAGTCTTGCAGCATAAGTAAAACAATCAGGGAAGTCCCTGAGAAGTTCATAAAGTCTGGACAGTTTGTGATTTCATCACTTTTCACTCATCTTTCAAGTAATTCTAGCAATATTTCTAAAATTAAGAGAAAACCAGACCTTAATAAATTGCTCAACCTGTGCAGCATGGCAAAACACAGTCTGTAAGGGTTACTCAAGCGTTCTTCTGTATTTGCCATTTTTATCTTGGTATTGCCTCAAACCCGTAACACACTAATGCTTATTTACATTTATGTATTTATTTAACTCCTACGGAACTCCTGGGATTTAATTAACTACTTAAAATTCACCAACCATAAAACCCATTTATGGTATCACAGATTTTGGAATGAAACGCCCCCCACTGGCTGCCAGGTGGGCACAGGTCATTCTCCAGCGCCACAGCAGGTAACACCAGAAAAGCCACGACGATTCCAGCCTAGCGTCAGCTGTCCCCACCAAGGCGCAGAAAGGGGCTCTCGAGCAGTGTCACAAGGGGAGGCTGCTACTCATTCTCCAAACCACCCCTCATCTGCAAAACTACACTGGAGTTTCTTAATGCTTTATTAAAAGGTAAGCATCAGTTCACGACCAGCTACTATAACATAAGCCTGTCTTTAAAAGTATATTTTGCCGTTAAGAATTTCCAAAAAAAACCTTTTTTTTGGAAAGCCATGAGGATTAGGAATATACACACATCTGGAACAACAGTTATGGAATTGATTTGAACAGGTATCCCAACCGTAGGACCTCCAACACACTCGGCAATCTAGACCCCCGGAAGACCTATCTGTTTACAGAAAATGTGGCATTTTTAAAGCGGTTTAGAAAGGCGAGTTGCAATATACCCCTTCACCTTAATGGGAACTTGCAGCCCGATGACCCCAGTCTCATTAATTCATGAACTTAAGTCTCATTCACTAAACAAAAGCTCCCAATTGAAACCCTCTCCTCCGTACAGATTTCATCTATAACTACCATTCTGAGCTATACTCCAGAAATACTTGTTAACACCTATAAACTGGAAACACCTGAATGATGTTTTTGTCACATTCCCCTCCCCACATGGATTCTCTTTACAAGACCCAGAAGGCACTGGAAATTATTGCTATATGCACATTAAAAAAACTGCAATCCCTCCAAAGTCTAAAAAGCAGGCAAAAAACATCCTATTAGGTCAGGCTCAATCTAAGAGAAATATTTTTTACAACAATTTAATTCCCTCTACACGCTTCTAAGCGGTTATCTTTAAACTGTTACCAGATGATGTGAGGGAAAAGGAATCTCATTAACAGAATTATTACTTATAGCTTAAGTAGATACACATCAAGAATGGCATTTAACTGTAATTACGGCAAAGACTTTCATTGTATTTACTAGTTTCCAGCTCTCATCTATACATTGCAGAGAGTTGTTACGAACGAGGGAGACTTGCAGAAAACTCTTCCACAGAAGACGCTGCAAAAGGCAGTAGAAAATACTGGGGCGCTTGTCAGGGTAAAGCTTCAGAGCTGCCTCCTTGGTCTCTGCTGAGAGGCGGCGCTTGGAGAGCGTCACCACAGACTGAAACCAAAAGGAAGAGCGTCACTGAGCTCCGGCTGGTAACTCCTTTTTGGGGGAAAAAAGAAACAAACAGGAAAGTAACACTCTTGAAAATAAGGGGAACTGGTAAAATTGTCTGCAAGAACAAAACCAGGATGCCATCACGTTGCATGAGACAAATCTGAAAATGCATGAAGACTCATTCAGGAGTAGAGATGACTGGAAAGATGTCGTGCAGGAACAGGTAGAGGCATGAGGAAGCTGAAGCAGAATATTTGCTTGAGGGAAAGTATTCAGTCAATGCCCAGCAGAGGAACACAAACCCAGCAGAGGAACACAAAGCCTCTGCTTTCATGCAACTGCTGCGGACCCCCAGAGATAGAGAGGTGATTACAGTTCTTCGGGTTTAAGTGACATATGGATCAGAGCTGCCCAAAGTACAGTACTGTAAGTGCCACTGAACCGCATTAGAAATTGAACGCGAACATCTGAATTTCAGCATGAATGAGGAAAAACATTCAGAGCAGCTTGGATAGAATCCCATTCTTCCCTCCCACCAAGGAAAACAGATGGCATCAGGAAGATGAACAACATCCTAGCAATCTACACCCCTCTTCTTAAAGAACAGAAACAGGGCCAAAAGGCCCATGTCCTGCTATATCTTACAATCACATCATTTAACCTCTTAAAAATCTTTGGACTCCATTCCAGATTAACAGATTCCAGCCCATCCTGCTACTTGGTCCTGGCTAGTCATACTGGAATATTCTTGTAGAACCTCTTTTTTTCTGGGTTTCATACCGTTATTAATACAAGGCCAAAATTATCTCTGAGGTTCCTTATTTATTCTTGTGCTAAGATTCTCACTTACACATATGAATTTGGTAGAATATGCGGAAGTCTAAGGGAAGGAACAAATAGAGGAACAGAAACCCTCAAAACCATCAAAAGCAGATTCATCCTTGTAGAAATCTTACTGATCATATCTGTCTATCTAAGGTGTAAACAAAATGGAATAAAAGATACTGTCATTTCAACTAATATATTTTTTTTTCAGGAATAAAATGTGCTACATGAAATGGCTCCTCTTCAGCAAATTCTCATATCCCATGAGTACCGACTAGCATTACAGAGCACTTGTGGGTTCCCTACACGAGTAAGGCATTAACACATTGCAGGGAGCCCGCGGAGGCCAGTCAGCAGCACCTGTGGTCTGGAGCAGGACATCTGAAGCAATTGGAAATAATATTATGTAGGTATTCTCTCTACGAGCCCATTTAAAATATTAAAACAACAATCACAAAAAGGTAAAACTGTACACATAATTTTTATTTCCTTTCTAGTTTTGAATTTAGAAGTAAAATAATCTGTCCTTTTATATGGTTTATACATCACAACTTTCTGCTCATCTGACAGGTTTTTTTAGAGAAGATTTTGAGATTTCACCTTTTCGTTATTAACAATTGCCAAAATCGGCCTGAAAATGCTCTTGTTTTAAAACTAAGTTTCAAAAAATCTTCTAAAAATAGGACATACTTGGTAAGTATGCTGATATTCCACAGGAACAGAAAAATCCCAGGAAGTGTTTACTAAGAGAGTACAGATCGGAACCACGAGCCTCTCCAACATATTTAATGACATTCCCTTTCCTTAAATGTCTTCAGCAAATACTGTTTATCCTAAATAAGAATGTGTTTAAGAGCACATCCTGCTTTCTACTTTTCAGTGTAACCATTTCTTCTCATCAACAGGAAGATGTTTGATGAAAGCCATTAAATTAGTTACATTTAAATAAAAATGCAAATTAGACAAAACTTCTAATTATAAATATTCTTTCCTTCTGCTCAGAGTAATTTCTAACATGTTTTCCATTTTTTTATAGTAAAATTTTCAATATGGTTACTGATTGTATTTTACAATTGGTTCCACAAGCAAATTTTAAAGTAACCAGAACTTTTCAATGGAAAGGACACATAAAATAAATATACCTAGGCAGAAATACATATTCAACTGAATTATTATATTTGCACATATTCATCTGAACATTTGTTAGAATTCTAATACAGTATATTATATAAACACATATTTGTGGGGTTTAATCAGTTTTCCTTGAATTGCAAGTGTCATTAAACTGTTAACATCACTTGTTCACAACTTGATAGAACACCCGAGCTCTGCAGCAAGGGAGCACAGTTATGTAACACAGGTAACAGGTCTACAGCCCTAGTAAGAGAAACGGTTGATAAAAATCTAACAGATCTTTTCTTTGGTATCTCTCAGCATCTTGGCCACGTCCAAGTCCAACCGTTTGTTATATTAAAGGAATGATTCCAATGAAATCTATGGGGTCACCTTAAACAACCTAGTACAAAGGAAAGAGCAAGCATGTTTGTTATCATCATGTGAATTCTTTCCCTGAATTTAACAAAATAAGATATTTCTGCTTATCCAACTGTTTCTTCTTTACATACCACAAAAAGAAAATAAAAAGGATTAGCTTGCTGCAGAAACAGAGAGCTTTCCCAAAACCTAACAAAAATTAAAAAGCAAAAGCATCTTCATCAGAATAACTGTTCGTGGCTGCGACAACAGTATTTGAAGTCCTTTCTCCCCAGGCAGTTACTACACAAACATGTCTGCGAGCAGGTGAACGCGAGCGCTCTCCTTCAGCGCCCTGTGCAGAGCTGAGGGAGCTGCCCAGCGCGGGTACCGGAGCAGCACTGCAGTGAGGCACCGAGCGAGGGGGTTAGCTCAGAGGAGATACAAGCTCCAGTAAAGACATCTACACGTAAGCACACACACACAAAAACTTATTAAGTTGGAGAATTTCTAGAGAAATCAGGATGGAAGCTGTGGAACTGGCATTGTGAGACTTGTGAACATCAATCTGTATAGAATTATAATAAAAGCACCTCAGTGTGTCACTTCTACAATAGAAAAGATACTATCTAGCAGACAAAGAACTTGTCTTCTGGATTTAGAACATGATTATAATAGATGTCAGTCTGATGAAGAAAAAGTTCTTAGCAGTTTAGAACAGTTTGTTTCTCGAAATTTTCTTGAGTTTTCTTCTTCATCTTTTAAGGATGTATATATATTCTTTGAAAAACCCTATCAGTTAGCAAACACATATCTTTAAGGATATCTATATATTCTTTGAAAATTCTTATAAGTTAGCAAACACACATCCGAAACTTGAAAAGTTGCTCCAAGGTCTTCTGAAGTGTGGTATAACTGATGTACTCTAGTTTGTTAACATATTCATGAAAAAGCGTCCCAAGTATTTTTTCTATTTTATGCATGTAAGCAGCAGATAAATTCTAAACCCACAGTTTATGATCTTTTATGTTTGTGCATTTGTCCACGAGTACAAAGGATGTGATCGCGGGCAGCCTGCACTAGGTGACACTGCCGGAGCAGGGGGCTGAACAGGGCCATCTCAAGAGGTCCCTGCCAAACTGTTCCGCGAGGCTATGATCTTTTCTAGTCAAAACATTTTACATAACAATTTCCAATGTAGGATACTCAGAAGTTCCCTCATCTATAAAGAAATAGATGTGAAATGTTTAAAAAGAAAAAGTCCTTCTTCCACAAAGGTTTAAAAAAAAAACGTAAGAGAAAGAGGCGCTGCGGGTCCCATTTGTGGTTAGAAGCAGTTGGTCATAAGGGTCATAAGAGTATGAAAGGTTCACACGCCCTGATTTGAAATTTTGGTTAATATTCCACTGATGATGCTCTAAATATTTCATATTCTGTAATGGGTATGGGTGTCTCCTCTCTACCATGTAGAGACACATGTAATAAATATTTACACCAAAAAAAAAAATCAGGTTAAGCATTAGTATCTTAGATGCCATTGCTTTCATGATACTTAGCACATTTATTTTATTATCCTAAGTTGAAAAATCTTGCTAGAATTCTTAGGAGACACTGGATGAAGTCGCTGAAACTCAGCACTTTCAAACTAAGAAATGTGAAGTCCCAAAATCATTTTCAAAACCAAGTCTTTGTTTAAAAAGGCATTTATTCCTTTTTATATAATTTCACATTGTATCAGAAGTAACTGCACAATACAGCATGTTGTATCACTGCAAGTCATGCAGAAAAATGAAATATTCAGTGAACTAATTACAGGAGCAGCTGCTTTTAATACCAATGTGTTAGACTGTGATAACATTTCTAGATTACTGCAAATAGCTGCTCGTCCAATTTGCACACAAGGTGTCTAGTATTTTCTGATTCAGGTTGTCAAGATGGTTTATTACAATACAAATAGGACAAACTTTGACCTAGAAAACAAGACCAAAAAAAAAAAAATCAATTTGTCTGTACTAGTTTCAAATAAAATACAATGAAGACAATACTTGACTTTTATATATGGGACATCTATATGCCCATGAGATTACTTTAGCTCTTATTATGAACACAGCAACAATTTATTAAGTAACTGAAAAAACGTATTTCTAAACAAAAGCTTAAATTCTATGTTTTCAAGATAACTTAGGTAAAACACCTATGGTACTTAGTTATCCAAACTTAAATTTTAACTGCTTCCAAGAATTTCCTCAAAAACCGATTCTATTCTCCACGAAAAAAATTGCAAGACCCTTGTCAGAAAGGTGCCAGAGTGCAACCAATTATGAGGCAGTAAAATGGGATTTGCTTAATTTACTTCTGTGTGGTTGAAAAGCTCCTATTAATTAACTAAACTAAAATCACCTGCACTTTCCAAAAAACATGAGGGTGTTTTACTAGTGCGCATCCAAGGCTTTCACAATGCAAAGCATCTTTGTTGGACGGCGGAGAACGGTTTTTTGTCTGCGAGATCTTTCTGTATCTCCAGCACAACCAGCTGAAGCAGCAGGTACCAAGGCCAGCAACTACCCTTCAGCAGGGCACCACGGTGTCCAGTGCAACACAAGCAGGACAAGGAGCTGCCGGCAGCGCGCTTGCCAAAGGTAGAAGTGACCTGATAGAGAAGATTTTTTTAAAGGAACTTCTCCCCCTTTTTTTTTTTTAATATCTGGCATACAGAAAACTAGACAAGATGAACTCATAGGGTTAGCTCAAAAATGCCAGGAGCTCCTCAATACCTTTAGACTTGGTTTCAAATCGATACGAACAGAAGTCTTTAGATTGAAAATCCCCACTGCAGGCTCATGTCAGAAGATTATCTTATTCCTTAGTGATTTCATGCCTTCTGGTTACAAGTTATTTTCATACACGTTTTAACCTGAGAAAGTAAAAATGTCATTCCTCTATTCACAGCTAAATCAAAATGAGGAAAAAGTCAGTAGAAGCATCTACACTCACGCAGTGGCTGTGCAGGAATAACGACCAGACTCTCAACTGGCAAAACCTGGCACCATTATACGGATTTTGGTCTAAACTAAGGAGATCGCTACACAGAGCCACTAATATTACAGCAACATAATACAAAGATATTATCAGTAAGGATAAATATTATATATTCTGTGTAAAGGTTTGTGAAATAAGCAGCAATATGAATGCTGAAATAGAGGTAGCTGCTAAAAACCTAAATTTTCAGTTCAAATCTCTCTCACTCATCAAACAGATTTGAAAGGGAGACAAGGCATCCTGCAGCCTTTTAGCATCTGTGATGTATTTCTTGCCCTTTTTTGTTTTCCTAATTATAAATGGGTTAATCGAAACTGATCAAATAACAATAAAATTAAACACACATGTGGCTAAATGCAGAATATACAGCTGCAATCATTTTTGTTTCAGTTGTAAGATAAAACTTCTATGAACTGCATATATGATGGAATGATTCCTATCAACCCCCACCCATGGGCCCGATTAAACTGGCAGGTCTACTGATAATATAAAATATGCATATGTATATTATTTTATCTAGCATTTCAGGAGTGAAATAAAATTTAAAAAATCTGTTCTGAACTGCTCTGAACTTCCTTGAATATGGCACACTTCTGTGAAAGAAACAATGAAAGGATGCGCAAGAACAAATCTACAGGAGTGCAAAGGGTTGTTTTCACATCCACTCTGCATGTCCGTAAGAGACAGCTCACAGACCCACTCCTCCCTGTGCTGGTCAAACACTGCCCGGCCTCCTAGACGGGCCATGCTGCGCCAAGGTGGAATAATGCTGATCTGCCGGGACGGATGAGGCAGGCGGCCGAGGAGAACGCGCCAGCGTTGGGAAGGCAACACCGAAAGGCCGGCTCCATCGGCTACCTGAGCAAGAGCTAGTGTGAGCACGGAGCACGCGCAGATCCCCCCCGCACTGCCATTCGGCCACCCTTCTGACCCATTGCCACAGGTCTGGACACAACAAATCACTGTTACAAAAAAAGGATTTCACCACATTTGGAATTAACTCTGTGCTAGCTCTGGATGAAATTCTACTTTCACCAAGTTCACTCTGAGTTCACAATAGAAATTCAAACTAAGGAGACTTCTAAACCTCATCCTACCTGCTGCAAAAATCTGTTTTCTCCAGATCCAAGGAAAAATATGCAACCGTAGGAATCTAAGTTTTTTTGTTTTGTTTTGTTTTGTTTTTAATTTTACCACAGTAGAAAACAAGATTTTAAAGGAAAAGGTTGTAACAAAACCAGAAAGGTTAATTTTCCTAGGAAGGAGCAAAGATTATTGAAAGATTTTTCAAACACTGCTATACACAGCTTACTGTTCACTGTGTGCTCTCCTAACTCACTTTCATTTCAATGTGTATTTGGCAGATAATCTCACTTCCTTCAAAACGCTGTATTAACAAAATTACAAATCCTTTTAAGATTGCTATTGTTTGCATCCTTTTAATTAAAATGCAAAATTAAAATCAATTTAATTAAAATACAGCCTTTTCAGGTAGATTTAGAGCTTACTAAACATGACAAAACCTTCAATTTCACGGAATTCAATACAGAAACAATTAATTGCAAACTTAAATTTTACTGACAAAAATGATCCAGTAGATATATGATGTTAAAGACATTGGTCGTCTGTTGGGGACCTATCTAAGGGACGGAGGTCTTCCCACGGGAAGCGACTACAAAGAGCTGAGCTAAAGAAGATAGTGGATACTCCCTGATCTGAAGAAATGTGATCCTGGAAAGTCCCTGAACTGCAAG
>JAWLRI010001047.1:162482-175506 GCA_034781795.1 Crypturellus tataupa
ATTCACAAGTAAAGCGAATTGAACCTGCTTCACATTGAAGTGTCGTTCATTCCGTCTCGCGGTAGTGGTCCTCGGCAGTCGTCCTTCAGCAGAACATGCCTATTGCCTTCTGAGTTATTTGATGATAATCAACACGTGGTGAGAATACACTCTCAGCTACACTCAAGCAAAACTGTAATAGCTCTATTTCATCTGACATAACTAAGAGCAACACTTGGCTTAAAATGAATAGGAAAGTCTTAAAAGAACTTGACATTTTGCACTGTGCAGGCTAGACCCAGTCTGTGCATCAATAAGTGTTACAAAAACACTTTAATTAAAATGCATTTTTAATGTTTTCCCTTTTCTGTTTAGGCTCTAGAACGAACATCTAGTGAGCGCTGCTGAGATCCCTTTCAGAATCACAAGTCTATGAATGTACATCAATTAAACAGGTCTGATTACAAGACTATTTATATTTATAGAGAAAAAATACAGCCATCTATTTGCTCATTATTCCCGCAGCTGCAGACTTCAAGGTAGTGAACATTGTCAATCAACTAGCACAATCACACTCCTCGTGTGAAGGATTGATTATCTCATAAAATCACAAAATTTATCTTTATCTTGGGCCTGCTCTGCTACCTTGGTACTAGCCCTGGATTGCAACGTGCAGAAGTTATTGTAAGACATTTAAGATTGAAAGACATTTTACTGATAGTCTCTTACTTGTGCAATAGGAACATTTAAAAAATGATATACACAACATTGCCAATAATACGGGCTAGGAAGAAGCCATCTGACTGAGAAAGGACCATGGCTCAATTTCTAATATTTTGATCCCACTGCTATCAAATACACTGGTATGTAACTATAATATGCATGTATCACCAGACTGAAAAGGTTGCAGCTGTGCACAAACTTGTGAGCAGCTCTGAAGGCTGGGGAGAAGCACAGCAGCTTGCAAAGAGAGCAGGAAGGTTTCCCAAGCCAACCCAGCAGTCTGCTCAGTGCCGTGTTCCTCCTTTGTGTCACTGCAAGGGACCCTGCACACACCAGCACCTGCATCACAAATCACCTGAATATTCATAAACAATCAAGGAGAGCTCTCCACTTTCTGACATTAAAGAAACAGAAGAAAAATATGGCAATGGGCCTAAAGTGAAAAAATAATGGGTCAGGTCTAAAAAGTCACCGGGCTAACTTAAGCATCAAGAGAAAACCCAAAGTTGGTCATGGAACAACAACTAGAATCAAACTTCAAACTTTCCAGCTGAACATTTTTCTGTTGGAAAGCATATTTTGCCCCAAACGGTATTTGCCATAGGAACTGGGACATATGAGAGCATTGTCCTCCAAACAAAAACTGTAAAAATGTATTTAAGCAGCTGTAGTTTGAGCATAACGTTCCCAAAGACCAAAGTATTCACAGCGGGGTTTGTGATGAGTCCCCACACGCACCTGGAGCAAGGGGAAGAATATGTGGAAACGAGGGGCCCTTAGACAACACTGTGCCACATTTATAAGTGGAATGGAAAGAAAAATATAAAAATCATCCCATCAAACTCAGCCACTAACTACCTACCGAAGGCTGTTCCTTTATTCCCCCGTATGATTTAATTTTATCAGTGGACAGCAGCATGACACACGAACAGCCAGTAACAGTCACTGAGACGTGACCCAGGACAAGAAAAGATCTCAGAGGAAAAAGTAACACACACAGCAAAAATGTGCCTAATTCAATGTCTTTAGAAAAAAGACAGGATGAAAAGTAACAATGTTTAAAAGCCTTGTATTAAGGATGCCTACATTCTACTGCAGAATACTGTTGCTTTCTACAGCAGCTCGAGGGGAAAACTGCTTTTACAATGGCTTTTAAACAATATTTATAGGACCTGTAACAGTAATACTGAAAGCCTTTGAAAAGCCAGCCCCGTTGCTCTTGGTTAGTCTCCTTTATTATCTTTCCACTGTCCCCAACAAAATGGCAGTGTGCAATTGTACTTTTATCAGATCCCACATAAAAAACATTTCAAAAGAGGCTAAAAAAAAATTCAGGCACTTCAAAGTTAAGGAATGCCTAAAATAGGCTGCCCTTAAAACCTGAATTTTACCACTTTTTATACTTATGACATGATCCAGTCTCTAATCATCTACTATTATCAGTTTGGTCTAGGTTCTTTATGAGCATATGAGGCTGGAACATTCTGAAAATAAAAGCGAACGTGCAGGCAGTCTACTAAGGATGCATTAATGGCAATTTCATCACTGAACATCATAGCCAATTATGAACCGTCTTTTATGAACACAGAAAAAAGAACATCTTTCATTTCAGAAATTTCAATTGTCAAATTTCTACATTCTGCACCAGATACCTGAAGCACCAGAATGTTAAGAACTAGCAAAACTCTCTTATTTAGATAGAGTCCAGGCACCAGGAATCCTAATTGCATAACATTCAGGGAAAATTATCCAAATTATATATTTTTTCTTTTAGAAAATGTAATATCTGAAGACTTGTACAACCCAGAAGTGTGCCTAACTGCTGTTCTTCCGCAATCAATTTCTTGCAGAATGAGTGTATTTTAACAGAAGTTACAAAGGGTCAAATTCTTATGAACCACTTGAAATCAGTTCTTCACTACAATTAACTGATTAGTTTTTAATGACTAGCATTGATTTAGAGCCTTTAAAATAGAGAGGAGAGCCAGGCTATGAGCATGACAGCAATTATGTTCCTGTGATGCTGTGCCCTTCCTGAAGGGAATGTTAACAGGAACATCCTTGTTTGTACATTCCTGGTAAGAATGAAAATATAGATTATATAATCATTTGTGTTTTGAAAATAAGAAATACTATTATAGAAATTGGTAAGACACTTATCACTTCATAGTATCATAAATTTCATAAGATTTTTTTAATGTGGTCTCATTCTTCAGAAATCAAGGTTTCTGCAGAAATGTGACACAGTTAAGTAACAAAAGTAAAGATTGTTGCAGTAAGTACGCAGCCACCAGCAGCACGTACCTTTTCACGAGCTCCAGGTTCTGGGGAGACTGACCAGAAAAGCTTCAGCTAATACTGTTTTTCACTATACGTCCAGTACGTAATCGGTAAACAGCGAAGAGGAGAATTACAGTCTTGACTAACTTCTGCACTCAGGACCTAGTGACCTGCTAGGAACTCACTTGTGTACAAGAGAAGAGAATTCAATTCATACCATAATATTATTATCTCTAAATATCAGTATAACTGTCAAAATATTCTTTAAGAAAATCAGAATATGCATTTACACCTCGGATACGGGAGTTCTGTGGACTCCAGCTGTTTTAAATTAGGTGAGGATGTGACTTCCACGTACAGCTTACAACGTTTATATTCTTTCTCCTTGGATTTTTTTGCTATCGACTCTGCCCTTCTCTTTCTCCAACATATTTCCTGTTCTAGAAAAATTATTGTTTGCAATAATTATCTCCTGAAATCTGGGATTCGTATTTACTAATACATTACAACTATTATATGGTCTTTTTCTTACATTTTCAGAAAGAAAGGAAAGCTGAATATTGTTCTAGAAAGTAGCATTTTTTTTTCAATAAGTCATTTTTGTTTTAGGAAATAAACTTCATAAAAGTTTGTGGTCAAACACAAGGAAGGAGGAACCGAAAAATATTCCAATCAGTTTCAGTAAGATATATGTTTCAGTTTATGTATCATGACTTTCCAATAGGAGACAGAAAATTACATAATATATTTCAAAAAGCAGTCTGATATGATAAGCTTTGGGTTTAGTAGTACACCAGACAAACTGCTGGGAGGCTATTCCCAAAATGGGTGTATGAGACTTCATTTCAGACACAAAAGTACCAAAAATCTATTGGAGAAATCTGACAAACTGTAACAAAGCATTAAATCTCTTATAATCATGGAAAACGTAAATATAGAATGAAATAGTACCAAACAATATCATTCTGTACAGGCAAGAAGGTATTTGCTTGTTATATCATTTAATCTCAAAAGATGAGTGATCAGAAGCACTCTCTAGGAAGAGTATCCTACTGAGAACTCTAACCTGGATAGAGTACCTACTTTATTCCTTAAAATTGGAAAGTGCTGTCTTCCATTAACAGAAATTTTATTTACAATTTGTAAAAATTTATCTTTGAAACAATTATGTCACAACCCAGAATGGAATTTACCTGAAAATAGCCAAATAACAACAGATCAGTAAAACCAATTTCATGAATACTTAAAAGAGAAAGCAAGAATCCAACAGATTTAGTCAGTCGCATTTACGGTTGCCAGGAGTTTAATTTTCCTAAGAAAAAAACTGGAGCAGAAACTTGTGTAATATTCACTCTCCGTGCACTTCACCGAAGAGGCAACCATAGCAAAAAACAATCACTTATTTTCCAGCTGTTACACACCTTGGAAAGTGTGTAACAGCTGGAAAATATATTTTGTTACACACAGTGGAAGTATTTATAAAACAAACAAAAAACAAACATAGAAACGTGATGATTCATTAGAATATGTATTCTTACTAATTTTAGCAAATGATATAACTAGGCACATTAGCAAACACACCAAATAAAATTTAACAGCACTGTTTTGCCAGCTTACAGCCATCAACATAGTTGAAGTAACTGCGAGCACCTAGTGGTCTATAATGTCAGTGCGTGATAACCAAATTAATTCTCACAGAAGTCTCAATTATATAAGCTCATGTTAATATCCATCATCTTTTAAATTCATGTTAGTTGGTTTGAAAGAAAATGAATGATACATTCATAGTTCTTGGCTATATTCTGCCATCCATGACACTGCAGATCATCAGCTTTAAAGACAACTAAACTGACTCCTGCAGCCTTTATTTTCAACAAGGAAACTATCCAGACAATATTTCTCCCTTAGCAACACATGTTCCAGTATTTCACCTGACTTCCAACATCAGCATTATGGAGGCAAAAGAAGAAGGGTTTCCTTATGGGCAGGCGTCACTCTCTTTGAGGGAGGTTGGACATAAAACCATTGGTCAGGAGAGCTTAATAGCACATTTATGGCCTAGGGAAACTGCCAGGAGCACAAAGAATTAGAATCAGTATCTATCCCAGGACTGAAATAAATTTTAGATGAAAATCAAGTCTCTCTCATTGTCCTTGGTTGTTTAAAAAACCTTTGCAAGGAATATGAATGAGAACTGGAAACAGGAATCTTCCCATTTAGAGGCTGGTATCTATGACTTTATATGCTGGATATCTTTCTGCATCTCTCCACTTGAGAGCAACACATTTCTTGCAATGACTAAGACAAAGTTACTTTTATTTAGACTGCTCTTGTGTAAGTATCAGCTCAGTAGAAATCGGTGTACAGACATAAACAAATAAATACTGGTATTTTTTCAGCCAAAACTTTCAACTTCTTTGAAGTCCCACATGCCCTCAAATGGAAGCAATGAATGAGCCAACACAAATCAGTGGCATCTATAATTTCAGCACCAACCACAGAGAAATCAAGTTGCTCTCTAGCACAGAGATCTACCCCACTGCCAAATCCTGGAATCCTCCTGAATCTTCCATTAAAAAGGTTAGAAAATGGAAGCTTTATTCCAATAATATTTCCAAAACCAGAAATCAGTCAATAATACTTTGGGGAGCTTAAGAAGAGCTCATCATTTCCCCAGCTGGATTAGCTGGAGCATGCCTACCGAATGCTAGATACTTTTGCATGCTAGTTGACAAAACAAGGTCATCTCTCTAGTTCAATCGTTTGCTCTGGTTTGGCTCACTCTTCTCTGGATATGTGTCAAAATGTAATTTTTATAGGATTTACTATCCAGTTATTTTTAAGGCACTCATTTCTATGTCACGCTTGCAAATAGTTCTCTAATATCAAGCCTGTAAGCTTTGCTTCTGTTTCTGCCTAGAAAACACTGTTTTCATTTGAAAAGAGTAATTAAACTCCTAATTATCCAACTTGCACATAAAAATGTCTTTCAGTAGAAGTAAATTTTTCTTTAATGGACAAAGGCTAAAGTCCAGCTTGAAAATATGTCCCTAGGTGTCCATCTACTAACTACCAAGATGCTAAGAATTCGAGAAAGTGCACATGCATACATACATCCCTAAGTGAGGCGAGAGACTCCCCCCAGACACGCAGCCAGGTGCATCCTACCTCTGTACCTGCCAGGGGTTACTGCACATCTGGGCAGTTGAGTCAGAGTGCAGCAACGAGCACTGCACCACAGCAACCAGAGCTAGTGACATTGTAGAATCGCTGCTAGTATCAAAGGCAAATTTATGTACACTGTAAAGGTAATAACGAAAATTATTTCAATTCATTTAGAAGGATTTTAGTAAGTCTAAAGGCAACTCTACTCTTCAACATTCTTAACTACTGTGTGGGACCTTTCCAGAAGAAATCTGGAAAAGGATGTTTACGTTACATAGTTCATTGGCATAGTTAGTCAAACGATGTTTGCTGGAATATCCAGAGAATATCTCCATGAGACTCAATTATATTTTAATCACCACTTTTGGATGATGTATTACTTTCAGAGCTTTAAGAAAGCTAGTTATATGATTAATAATAAAATCTGAAGGTTATAGTAGCTACATATTTAATAACAAGTATTAGTCAAAGTGTCACCAAGTGCAATTTCTGTAACTTGGACACTAGTTCCAAAACAGTTTTTCAGTATAGCAAATGCCAAGTGTTCAAAACTTACACGATGATAATACTGATTATATCTTGTGCTTAAGGGCTGCATGGCAAAGAACTGGGATGAGTAATTTTCCATTAATTCTTTGCAACAGGATGGTAGTTGTAGAGAACAGTAAGTTGAAACTACAAAACGATTTTGTAGTTGTAGAGATGGTAGTTGTAGAGAACAGTAAGTTGAAACTACAAAAAGATTTTTAAAATGTCACATATAGGAAAAAGAGAAACATAAAGAATAGGGAGAAAAAAAAACCCACACATCATTAAAAAAAGATACACAGACACACAGAGGACAGGAAAGGGTAAGCCTGTACGAAGTACAGCACAGCACAAAATGATTTATGATATACTGATACTGTTTGTGAGCACAGACAAGCAAAGCTTTCTTGGGAGTCACGGTAAATACTCCAGCTGATGGAGCCTTGTGCTGCTCCCTTCCCTGCACACTTTCCCACTGCGCTCACGCCACCCTGGCTCCTATCTGTGTGGCAGTCATTTACTGGCGCAGTGGCAGCTCCATCCAAGTACAGACATATGCATATTTACTGTATTTCATATCTGCATGTTCTTGCAAAAAAAGAAGTTCTGGTTTAGCTAGAGATCTTTTCCTAACATTAAATTTAGCTACAGGCTGTTTTCTTGTTTATGAGAAATATGCGAGTTCCATGGAAACCAATGGAATTTCGTGCAGGTCTGCTCATGAAAAGTGCCAAGACACTCCTTTTAGGACTAAGTGACTAGAGTTCAGGGCTCCAAATATCCTCTACAGGCTATCTGGAAAGAAACAAAGAAACAAACAAAAAGGTGCAAAAGTGAAAGTACAAAGTGCAAAAGGCTGAAACAGCCTCTAGGTAACACTTACCAGGTTTAGAACCTCAGAGATTACAGAGGAATAAAAAGAGAAAGTGATGCTACAGCAAGGCTAGTAAAATACCCTTTAAAATATATATACTTATATAGGTTATAAAAGAATGTGTAATTTCCTTTGTGGTAGTGCATGGACAGGACAAAGGTAAATCAGACAGGAGAGAAGACAAATTATTCCTGACAGTATACGAATGTTTAAATAAATAAATAAATAAATAAATAAAAAGTCTACTTACAAAATAACTGATAGGAGAACAAAAAGTTCAACTGGAAAAAGGTGTCAACTTCCCAAATTTTTAAGATTAAAAAAAGAAAAAAAAAAGTTTTATGAAGTAAAGTTGAAAAACCTGTGACAGAAAAGCACAGCTAAAAGTGACAATGAAAACATCTGCCTACCATGCAGGTGAAAGCAATGAGAGAGAGCTAAGTACCTGGAGAGCATGGAGATCAGCTGTGTCATAAAATAAATTATTTGCACTGACACCAAGGGAAGGCAGCTTTCTCCACTGTCTCTGAAGCAATCAAATATGGAATCTTTAATGGTACAGCTCAGGATATACTCTAGTCTCTTTGCTCATACAAGGAGGAAAATAAACTTTTTTTGCAAAATATATTCAGTGCAAACGCCGTTCTGCATACATGTGCAAGCTGCTCCACTGCCAGGACTGAATGCACCAAGAGAGCCAAGACTTTGCTTTTTTCCTTCACTTCTCATCAACTTGCAGAAAGACAGCAGTAGCAAAAGCTGTCCCTGAAAGAGCTGAGAAATATTCATAGAAGACATAAAAGGAAAGAGAGAAAGCAGCTCAAGAATGACAAAAGTGAGATGGAACATTATGTTTTCCTTCAGTGGTCATGAGGGAAATCTGAAATGGAGAAAAAAAAAAAAAAGAAAAAGAAAAAGCCTCCTCAAAAAATTAGCAGTTCAGCAGAAGTATAACGTGAGAGAAAATTACTGAAAGGAGAGATGGAAAGTATTATATTCAATAATGATCCATTCTACATTAAATGGAAAAAGGGGAGATGCACAGGAAAAAATAAGCTACTCTCTAGGAAAGGCTCTTATCCTATTCTGAGAAATTTTAAAACTTAGAGATATATATATTGAGAAATATTAATCAGCAAATTTTCTAAATGGTAGATGATTCCTAACAGCATGATGATAAAAGAATGTACACACACACACACAAGCATGAGAAAAAGGAAAGTATGAATGAAATCATGATTTGTTATGACTGCAAATCTCACTGTTGACTAAAGAAAAAAAAGGCACAAACCTGAAAAAAATGCATTTTCTGATTATTGCCAAAAATAATCAAGTCATCTTGTCACGTTCACAAAACTTTAATGAATAAATATGAGAAATTGGGGGAATCACAGAAAGTTACACTGGGATATTTTCCAAAAAGAAGTAATACAGAAGATGAAATCTCCTTTCCTATAAAGCTTTATAAGAACTCAGAAGGACACATCCAGGCACTGTTTGGCACAGTACAATTGGAAAACATGTTTTAATTTTGTGTTGGGAAGAAAGAGATGATGATGTAAAGACAACATAATAACAGTAAAGATTCCAAAAATATTCTAAGTGCTTCCTATAAGAGTCTGCAAACCAAAACAGTAACCACTGTATTCCAGGAGAATAGCAAAAGATGTACCAAAGGCTCTAGAGTAAAACAAGACTAACAAGGCCAAGCCAAACTCTCTGAGAGACTCTCTGCATTAAAAAGAAAGTACTGACAGAATTCACAGTATTTAAGTCTTCCTTATATCCATTGTACTTCATAATTTGATTTTCTTGAAGGAGTCATCTACTTTTACTCCAAGTTTTGAGCAGAAGTGCTGGTATCATCTAGCTTGTAACATCAAAGGTCTAAATGTCACATTCCTCTTATCTTCACCTCAGGATACTCTGAGGGGATTAGGACTTTGTGTTAAGCCACTTACTTGAAAAAACATAAAATAAAACCATATAAAACCGTAACTTATCAAATACTGCAAAGCAAAAGAAAGGGAAAAATAAAGACCTCCAAGCATTACCGGGTAGCTACTCCTTTTTTTTCCCCTATGTTTCTAGAAAGCAGGGGAAGGCACACAGCTAACCAGGAACACGCACGTCTGCTGGAAGCAGCTTTCCTTCACTGAGGATTCGAGTGCTGCTCCAAAGGCAGCAGCTCAGCGGCTCTCCAGCGACGCCCGCCTCAGCACAAGCAGCCAGTGCCACCCTCCTGCTGCTGCTGCTCCACGTCCTCTGCTCTAGCCTGAGCGGATGCATTCAGCACTGCACAGACTCATACGGCTTGCTGGAATTCACGGGAACTCCTCATGTTTCATCTCACTAATTTCATGTCATTACCTTCCATTTCCAAAGTGCATGTATTTTTTTCCCACTGTACAGATGTTCATACTGACAAGGGCAATACATCACTCTGAAATTAATAGTTCTGCATGCACTGTTTCTGCCATCAAACCCTCCTATGTCATAATGAAACCTCATGAAACCATTTGTGTATATAGTTGGAACTTACAGCTTAAGTTTAAAGGGAAGTCTAAAACAAAGACATTTAATAAAGCCTGAGGGTCTAGTACACTTCAAAAATGAGAGTTACGAGGCTGAATGGGAGTTATAAGTCACGGTTCAGGTGCATCAAAAAATAGTAAGGATTCCTGTTTTAACCCTTAGCTTTGCACAATACTGCCCCAAAAAAACAATAAACAATCAATTTTTTCCTTTAAAGAAGTTACTTCTGAGACTTGTGACTTTTATTCCAGCATCTACCATTAGTCCCGTCAGGTAGGAAGATGCAATCATGGATCTGCAACTCAGGAGCTCCCAGCCATGAGGGAGAAGCTGTGGAGTCCTGCAAAGGCACCCAAATCACTCTCTCACCACACAGTCCATCCCTTCACAGCCTGCAGCACCACAGCTCTCCACAGCACTCCCCTTCTGATGCACCACACGCTCCCTCTCTCCCCTCTAAATGTATCAACATTTTAGAACAAAAATACAGGCATACAAGCAGACGCATTCAGGCAGCTATTTTCACACATTCCAGTAAGTGTGGTGGATTTTTGTGCTAGAAGGAAACCAAGGACAGATTTTTTCTTCCAGATTTGCCCACTAGATTTTGACTCCAGCATTTTCCTCCCCAAAACGCACACATCCTCTTGCCTTCACTGAAGAGTAAATCCAGTTCCTTCCCGAGCATTCTGCAACAGCACAGGCTCACACCTCCACACGGTATCTCTATGCGAATACACTTCCTGGACACCAATGTTTATGGGACTGCATTCCTGCCCCTCACTCCTTCCTCACCGACTTGGACACACTAGAAGATGAAAGGGGTTGTAAAAGCCACCGCTACACAGCTGCTTCAGCACTGTGTCTTGGCAGCGGTGGTGCCTTTGCAGTACAAGGATTTCTGCAGTAAAGCATTCATCAGCTTCCCCAGTTTCATCCATCCGAACACCAGCAAATTCATCCTAAAGGTTTGGGTGGGCTGCCTGACAGCTGATATCAGCGTGTCAGCAGATGAATGTAGTTTATCTGCAGGATGAGCTGTCAGATTGAATTTCTGCTAGTAACAGAGTAAATAATCTTTTCATATGTTAGTTTTTATCAAAAGTACTTCACTTTTTTACAAAGTTAGCTACCTAACTCTATAATCATGTAGACAGCCTTGCATTCTTTCTTCTTTTTTCTTTTCTTCCCATGAAGTATTTTATATAATTATCTTCTAGCCCCTTTCCTTCCTGGCATAGTAACAAAATAGTAATCCTTTTAAATTAACAGGTTATTTATTGAAGCAAAACACACCTGAATAGTTTTATATTGGATTAGGAGAGGAGTCGCTGTCTCATGGCTAAAGCATCTAGCTAGGACTGTGGAGATCTGCATCATTTCTTGGCTCTGCCACATGCAACACAGGGCACTGATTCCCTCTGAGAACCTGCCTCCCGGGACACCTCGTTCACATTATCCAGACACGGCTTCTCTTTCCTAATGCCTCTCTTTCTGTATCAGTTCAGCATCTGATGTGATCCCTATCATTGCCTTAATTACTCAAAATCTCATTAGTTCTTGGCTGGGCTAAGATCATATGACAGCCTGACTACAAAAAATTACTGAAGCAAAAAGTCTGGGTTTGACTCTCCAGCCTTTGCCTTTAGCTCACATCAGATAAACACTGATGGGAGCAGAGAGCCAGGCTCATCTATGATTAAATTCAACTGCTTGTACTGCAACTGTACCACTAATTAATTTGATATGTATTTATTTTATATTTTGTGTGGTGTGCGGCATTTGGAAAGATGCTATTTTGATCCCTTACTGCTTTTGGGTATCGCATAAAGGCTTCCAAGCCATGAGGGACCTCCCAACCCTGAGCAGCCCCTTAGTGAGGGCACGCGGCTGGCACTGCTCCCCGCAGGCACCCGCAGCAGCTCTGCCCGCGCAGGACGCACGGCTCAGACCGCGCGTCCTCACCGCGCTGCAACCAGCTACGCTGAGTGTTCCTCAGGCACAGCCTGGGGACTCCTCCCAACACAGAGCTCCACGTGCACGCTGCCACCTTCTACACAGCTTTAGGGGAAACCTGCTGTACGTTCGCTCCTCTGGCTGTAAATTGCCTTCTCCTATAAACACACACGAGCAGCTTTACTGCACTGCTGTGGCTGCGTTGCAGTCGCATGGAAATGAACTTGGAGTCTAGGTAAATATTCCCCCTAACCTTGCAGAGAGTTTTGCAGATGCATTAGGTGAATTTAGTTAGCTGAAATTAATTGGGCATTGCACAAGGAAGGCAGCAGTAACTCCTATGTTAGAGCAAGGCTATAAACAGGCACAGAAAACCAGAAACCCAAGCCAGGCAAGTCTCAGGAGAGGTACCGGCTGCACCCAGAGGTTGCTCCATTACCCCTCCAGCACTGACCCGCACGGCTCCCCCTTTCCACAGAGGAGACCGTGAAGGGTTTTATGAGCAGCCGAAATACCCTTCTCAGCCTCTGCACAGTAACATTTAGATTCCAAACAATTTGAGGTAATTTCTGGTGCTGCATATAGCAGCTAGACACAGCAAGATGACTGAAAAATCTATCAGATATAAGTATTCTTAATAAAACTGTAATCTAGTTTTAAAGGCAATATTTTGGTTTTTATAACCACACAGGGATACGAAATTGCAAATAACTTACAAAAATAACATAGAAGTTGCACAAAAATACAGTCTCCTTCGCTAATCTTTAACCTTGTCTAGATGTATAGAAACCTCTGGTAAATAATTGGAAAAAAAACATAAAACAGCAGCAGCGACACGTGCTCTGCCGCGCCGTCCCCTCACCTGGCCCGGCCGGCGCCCATCCCGCGCAGAGCTGCTCTCCTCCGGGACGAAACCTGGGCTGGCGGCGGAGCGCGGCGCCCTCGCCGCAGCGAGCTCCTGCTCACGGCCGCGCCTCGCCATCG
>JAWLRI010001047.1:176006-198524 GCA_034781795.1 Crypturellus tataupa
GTCAATGCGTGGGGAGGGCGCTGCTCTCTCCGCCTGGCGCATCCTGCGCGAGCTCGCCTGGGTCGCGCAGCCCGTGCTTCCCACGGGGTCACCGCAACCAGGGCTGGAGGGAGTCCGCGTGGGGAACCGGCCGCCCCGTGCCGCCTCGAACCGGTCCCGGCTGCCTCTTCCCGCCCAAAGAGCGGCCGCCGGGAGGCGCCCGCGCCGCAGGCGGGACGCCGAGGACCACGACGAGCAGTAACACACCAAACGGGGCGCTCTGCAGGCGGCCGCCGGGACGCCCACGCCGGCCAGGGAGGCCAGGAAGAGCCCGCGTCGCAGGTCGGAGCCCGCCGGGTCCGTGACGGGGGCTGCGTCTGCTGGCGGCCGCGTGTCGCACGGGTCACCCCGAGCGAGGCACCCCGGGCCCGGCTGTCCAGGGGCGGGTGGCAACACGGGAAGCGGCTCTACCCCACCAAGGGCAGCAGCATTATTATATATAATTACATTCCTTAATAGGGATATACCTGTCTCCTTTTTGCACGTTCAGTTCCTGACAGTGAGACTTTCTGCACAGGGTTACTCGGGGGGCTTTAGCCCCTGGTGATACCTGAGGACAATTGCTCTCACAGCAGAAAGGAGACCTGTGCTTTGCAAAATGCAGAGAAAGCAAAGGTTGATGCCACAGGAGACAACCTTTCATATTAAAGGTGAAAAAAAGTATCTTTAGTTGGTGTGAGGCTGCTCCTTCAGCTTGTACAGCTGCTCACAGCAGCTGCTCTACATTAGGCTACTTCCACCAAGTTGCATCACTTACCTTCAACATTTAAGCTGTACGTTTTTGGTGTATCAGTTAGAATCAAGGCAGAATAAATAAAGGAGCCTGATAGCACTCCAGTGTATCACACACAAATTATTACCAAAAATCTATACAGTGATGCCTTTTTTTAAAATCTGTTTGCAGAATATTGACTTTCTTATATGCTTACAGAAAACCTGGAAAAATTATGATAACATAATGCTGACTTTAACTTAGCTACCTTTGAATCGTTACATCACAGGCAACATGAGCAACACTGAACCCATTCAATATGCAATTTACTTGTCACCTATTTAAACTGCATTATGAGTGTAGGCCCTGATCAGCACTCATCACTGTATCTTCGGTCCTCAATGATGGAGCACGTCCTCAGCTTTCCTCTCATGAGTGGCACTGTCAGCTCTTATTTTCCTTCCTTCACTCTGTCTATTTATAGCAAGCTTTTCCGTGAGCGGGATGTATGGTATAATCAATTCAACTTACTGAACAAGGAGTCGCCCCCAACAAATGTTATTCCCAAGCCACCACACAGTATGTATGTTTTATGCATCCTTTCATATACTCCAAATTTCTAATGAAAATTACTATTAAACTGCTCAGTCCACTTTGACACAGTGACACAGAACACAAACCAAACATTAACAGCCGCCTATGGCTGCACACATCTACCTCCCTGCCCCTGCTCAGCGGTTTCATTCAATTCCTGCTCCACTGTCACACAGGAAACAAGGACAAGTTTATTTTATAATTGCTCAGCTTAGAATCTTTCCTTCTTCCATCCCAACAGCAGTTTATAAAACTGAATTAACACCTGCAATTATTTTTTTCTTTATTACAGAAGCACTAGCCAGTATTCCCCAACTGGCTATAAAAATGTAGCTGCATTTTTTTTTTTTAATTCCAGCAGATGATAAAAAATGAAAGAAAGGTTGGGGGTATGTTTAGTATTAATGATGCATTTTGTGTCTGTTACAGACAGCTAAAAAGCAGCAGTTCAAAACTCTAAGCCATCTATAATTTTAAATATGCTAAGGCTGTGACTGTGCATGTGGATCTGTCACAAGTGATTCTGCTCCAACATTTTTATATTCTTGTACTTTACATGGCACCAACTAGAATTTTTGGGTCAGATCCAAAAAAAAGAAAAATTGCTTTAGCATTCAGGTTTCTGAGCTCTCGTACGCACGGGCTTTCTAAGGTTCTTAGCAGTGCTGGCAGCAATTAAACACTCGGTGCTTCGGTGAGGGATGTTCCCCTGCTGCAGGAGGAGAAGGGCATGAGAAAGGGAACGGCAGAGGCGAGCAGCTCGGGCCTGACTGTCCTCGGCCAGCCTCGGGAACCAGGAATCCCTGGAAGGAGCTCGGCCCTGGCCTCGTCTCGGGCGCGTTTCCTGGAGAGCAGAGCGCCCACGTGGCGCCCGGCGCGGGCTGTGCCCCGGGCGCTGCTGCCAGCTGCCCGGCCGGGCCCCGGCGCTGCCGGCAACGTGCAGCAGCTCGCGGGGCTGCGCCTTTGGACACCGCATCCACAGCGGCTCCAAACGATCCTCCTCCTTGGGGTACCCTGGATTTCCTCTGCAATGTCAAAGCATTTCTACACTGTAAAATACCAGCTTAACTTTTGTGAGCTCATTTTGCCAGCTAATACCTAGGTAAATACCAGTGCAAACACAACAGCTACAGCCCTTTGGAAGTTTGAGGCTCACACCACTAGGACTGAAGGAAAAACAGAAACAAAACGGACTGCGATCCAGGAATAAAGCTAGAATGGTCTGAGCTGTTACTGACCAGCACTCACGGGAAGAAAGGCTGCAAAGAGAGAGAGACTGCAGAAGTTGTAGCCATCGAGCAAAGCCGCCTTCGCGCTATGACAGCCAGAGCAGCGGTGCCAGGTGCACGCTCGGCCTCTGCAGGGATCCACGCAGACCCTGCCCGAGCGGGACAGAGTAGGGTCTGTGGCCTCCAAACGCCTTCAGCAGGGGGAACACGGAGGGTTTCCACCTCCCTCTTCCCAGACCACATCTGGCTCACAGACACCAGCCGATGGGCGATGCTTTTTCCTCCTTGGAACTGATTTGTGGTACAGCAGAAAAAGTTACCTGTCCAGATGTACATTTTTAGCTTAAAGCAAGTATAACTTCATCAAACGTATGCTTCAGTTCATAAGCAGTTCAAAAATGAAACACCCACCTGATTCAATATACCCTTCAAAGAGCCTTGAACGCATCAACACCAACTGAGGCAAAGGAAGTTATTGCCTAAACAGCAAACTGTCAAAAACTGGTCTTCTAGTTGAAAAACCAACATTGATATATCCTGCATATAGGAAAAAAATATTAACCACCTCCCGCTAGCACAAGAGGGGCTCTCAACTCTGGTGGGCACATGTGGCGGGAGCTGCGAAACGGAACCGATCCTCATGCATCGCGTCGGGCCGCCCGCTCCGACCCGCTCCACGGCGCGAGGATGACGGAGCGGCGCCTTTCACAAACAGGAACAAGTGTGGCAACTTCTGTTTGTCATTACTGCACAGTAAGGCACAGAAAGAAGCAGACTGGCGTTATTTTAACAGCCAGTAATAAATTAAAAGCTTTATGCTAAAAAATTACATTTCTCTGTCATTTATCCTTTAGGTCCCCACTGAGAATTGTAATCTTAATTAGTCATTGATTGCTGCTGTTTCTTCATAGAAAACATGTTGGGTTTCTCATGCTTAAAACCCACAACTGTTAACAGTTTCTGATTAATTTCTCTCATCGGATGATAGCCTGGACAACATTCCCACATTAAGATATACAGAAATATGTACAAACTTGCATATTTCAAAACAAGAAAAATATTAAGGTAGCTTAAAATATTTCTCGGGCCTATCTGAGAACAAGCGTCCTGCACACTGCAAGACAAACACTGTCAACAGCAACGCAAAGCCTCTAGCACGGACAGTCCTTAGACTGAGCAGGACTGGTGCCAATGGCCCCGGTCTCGCTGGGGGCAGAAGGAAGCCAGGGGCCGCCTCTCCATCACTGTCCCCGTCCTGCTGGAGGTCGCCTGCCTTTGCCACCTTTCTCTCTCGGACTTGTCTATAGTTCTCAGGCTTGTTCTGGCTTTGTGATAAAGGGATCTCAGCTCCTTAGACTCCCAGTGCTGTCCTGAGTAACAGGCACCGATAGGGCTTGGCTGTACAGCTTATTTTATCCACAGAGAAGACACGGTTCACTTACATGGCATACCAAATGAAGAAAGAAAAATAAGTCACTGTCCTTAGCAAAGCTAGAAATGTTTCCTAAAGCCTCCTTGCCTCTACTCCTTAAAAAAAACAGGTAGGGATTCAGAATACAGCAACAGCATTTCACCTCAAATTTCGGCATCTGAGAAAAGAAATATCCTGGATTTCTTTGCTACATCAGAATTTCATTTTAAATATAGTCCACATGTGAAGGTTGAGCAGTGTTTATTGGAGCAAATTTCTATAGCAAAACTTGAAACAAAGCATAAAAAGGTAAAAATAGGCTAAGCAAAGTGTTCATGTAGATTATACTTAATTATTACCATTTATCAGTTACCCACTGGGCACCTAGACACCAAGGCCCAGTCACTTCCTAAGGGACTGTAACTTGGAGAGGCATTCCAAGGTTACCCATCTTTTGTACAAGGCAATATCTTTCTTTTTGCTCTTACTTTGCTTCCTCTAGAAATCTCCTCTGTTTTTATCGTGCAGAAATGGCAGCATCGAGCCTTCACTGCAAACATCATGCTAATAACTGCTTGTCTCTTGTGTACTGCCTGAGATTGAGTTTCTTCCCTCCCCTTCCCTTGCTCTCAGTGCAGCGGGAAACACAAAGGTAACAAAGAACACTTTTCCCTTTCCCTAGGGCTTCTCCGAGATTGTGCTGCTATCATACTCTTTAATTAGCATTTTTGTCATGGCTTAAATGGTCTTTTTGCCCCTCTCAGCACTTTATGACTCCCAGAGCACTACAGGAATAATATGCCATGAGAAGAAGCTACTGAACAGGCAGTTTAATAAACTCTTAATCTCCAGCCCTTCAAAGAGCTGCTCCCAGTGATCCGCAGCTCTGGAATTCGGAGGGGAGGGGAATCTGGGATTCTGCAAGGCATTTCCCCACGTCCCCTTTGCCAGCTGTAGCGCAGTCCAGCCAGCGTCCGCCACCTTCCGTGGCTCCGGCTGCAGAAGCAGATCATTTGAAGAGATGGCAGTTCAATACCTATTATCCCTCCCTTTACTGCTGAGTTCTGATGAATCACTTTTCATGCAAGCAGAATGACATTGCCGGTCTAAATTTATAAATAAAATTACATTTTTTATATGTTCCCATGAGATACTGTCCCCTTCTATTGCTCATAGGGATATATTGCAAGTGATCTGCGGTGTGTTAAATCATTCTAAGAGAAGCAACCTTGTGCAGTGAAATTTAAGCTGCAGCAATGAATGATGGCCAGGCTGCACGGAGCAGACAGCTCAAGCCTGGACCTGCTTCAAGGTGGACACGCGTGGATACCTGCATTTCTCCATCTCTACCAAAGAGCAGCTTGTGTTCCAAACAGGATTCCAAGGTGCCCAGGGCAAGCGGCTGCCCTTATGCTCACTGTCAGGATGTGAGGAAGGAAGGCAGAAGTGCAATACCCCGATCACCAGAATGGTGAGGGCAGCGGCAGCTCTGCAGGCCGCTGAACACAACCCTCTGTTTATTGCACCGTGAACCAGCAGGATAGAGCAGAGACATCTGCCTTACCGCGTGCCCTGCACTCCTTTTCTAATGGCAATATCCTTAGAGATGTTATCTCTGGACTTGTATGTGGCGTCTTTGACTTCTGCTCCAAGGCCACCAACAGGCAGGTCACCAGTGTAATTCTAATAAGTATTTCTGAGACACACAGTGATCTTTGGTGATCAGAATAGACTGGGCCAGGCAGCCACTGCTAAATCACACACTTGATAGGGAGCAGGGGATACCGTGAGTAAGAGCTCGCCCATCAACCCGACACTGAGCCTGCACGTTGTCTGAGCAAAGACACACACAGTTACTTGCAAAGAATTCAAAGAGTTTACTAAAATTAACCCTAGTACATACGTTTATGAAAAATACAATGACAAACCAGCCTAGTACATTTTTGATGAGAATAAGGATACAGCCAATATAAGTAGCAGGGCTGATGCAAGAGAATTGAACAGGCATTTCATTTACTACTGCACCACTTTTGATGAGCAATTGGAACATAATAAAAATCAATAAATAGACTTGAGATTCCCGGAGAGAAGCCTAAAAGAGCCTCTGAATGGAGGGCACCCCAGGAGGCCAGGTTGTAATCCAGGTCCCAGCCTTTGGCCTTCTGCTACTTCAGATCCTCACCAATGACGGTTAAGATGACACAAAATCACTGTGCAAAGGAATTAAATAATGGCCGAGTCAAAAATAACAAAGAGAATGGGTGGCCACCCTCTTGGGAACAGGGCGAACAAGCAAACAGTGCCTGGGACAGCGTGGCCAAACACTGTCTGCTCAGTGGGGAGAAAAATGCTGCTGTGAAGGTGGCCTTGCAGAGCAAAGGCGCCTGGCACGCGAAGCGGCAACTCCTTCAAATCCCTGGAGAGAGCTGCAGAGAGCCCCACGCAGCCCATGGAGCGGGGAACTGCAGCCCCGGGTGGGTAAAGGTGAGGAGACCCCCCGTCAGAAGCGCTGGGCACAGCTGCCATGTCCACAGCTCAGGAAGAGCACTGGGAAAAATGAATAAAGTTCAGAGAAGTGAAAGGAGACTCATCAAGGGACTGAAAATAATCTTTCCATTAAAAAAGATCAATCTTTATCTTATCAACAAGAAGTCTGTGGAGGGACTTGATCAAATTTTATATGCAATCCAAGATCAGTACTAAAAGGCTCTTCTGTCTATTCAGCAGCCAAAGAAACAGCGACTAAAGGGATTAGGGCTGTGGGGCTGGAGGCAGCGACCCTGGAGGCCAGGGAACCTCCCAGGTCACCACAGCCGAGGATGAGCATCTCTGCTGGGGTCAGGGCAGCGCAGGTACATGAGACCACAACCACGTGGCCCATGCAGGCCGGCTCCGCGCGGCACACGTACCTGAAGGTAACAGGTGCCAGACTGATGAGGCCTGGGGACTGCCACTATGCTGAAAATAGAGTATAAAATAAGAGCCAAGCCATCAGCCCATGCACCCGCACTCCTGCAGTACGTCTTCTGGAGGGAGAGGCAGCTCCGGACTGCCCACGCTGTGCAAAAAACCCACACTCCAAAGCACCGTCGCAGCAGCGGCGGCCTGGGAATGGGGCCAAGGCCCAAACACCCGTCTGCCACGGCTCAGCTCTTGTAGGAGCTCATTTCTTGCGAGTAAAGCTCCAAGAGATTAAACCTCAAGTGAGAGACATTAGCAGGAAAAGAAATGTTCAAAAGGCAGGGACTAAAGGAAAACTATCCAAGTCCACCAAGTCACACTAGATGCTGGATAAGTCAATTAAAAGCAGTGAAGAATGCTCAGATGTGTAAAACAGGGCACAGATTTTTCATTAAATGTGACTATATGGCAGATAAGACACATCCACTTAGCTTGAGAGGAGGGTGAACATGAACATTCAAGGAAGCTTAAACATCCTCCCCAGGCTGATTATCACAGCCCTGTCCCTAAAGAACAGTTTCCTTTTGAATATGCTTATTTTTTTTCTCCAGGAGGATAAAGAACACAGCTTTTAACATCCTCCCTTCCATAAGTCTTTAACTATATGTTGTTTCCTTTCATAGAGCCAGAGGAGGCACTGACACATCTCCGACTTCTGCCATAGAGATTCATTAGCTGAAACAAATCCTTTCTGTGTGAACAGAAAGTTTCATCGTTGGGCACAGACGCTGTAAGTGTAACAGGTAGAAGGGCTCAGAAGAGCTGGTAACCTGCTGTTTATGGCAGTTTTACTTTCCCTGAAAGCAGGCTGCATCCTCTGGCATAAAAATGCCAAACAGGCCTAGCAATTTTCTCACTTTCAGCAACCGCTGAGAAGGGCAGCTCTTCAGGCTGCACTTGGCTGCCCTACTCAGTAAGGGTAGATGGGCCATCCTGGCCAACCCTGAGTAATCCCCTCTCACTCGTGAGGACTGGAGAGACCTTTCAAAGCGGGTGCTGGCCGAGACGCAGCCCGCTGTGCCGTGCCCGCTGCACAGGAGCGTGGGCTGCTGCGGCCTCCAGGTTGCTGGGCAGGGCTGGGCTTTCACCAGCGATGGCTTGGCCAAAGGGAGGCTGCTGCACGAAGGAGCGTCCCGAGCCTCCTCCGCCCGGTGCGACCCTCCTGGCTAATCCTGTTCTGGAATTACACCCAACCCTCGTTTCAAGCAAACACCACCTGGATGCAGCCTTATGGCACAGCCTCTCCTGGGAAGGTCACCAAAGAAGTGACCTCCTCTCGCCATTCCCATGGGGGATGGCCGAGCTTGAGACATCCAATACAAAACTCATGTCCTCTTCTTGATCCAAAAGCGCTGCTTACACTAAGCCAAAAAGGTTCACGCTGAAGGAAAGAATCCAGAGGAACTGGAAGCCCTGGAAAGCACCTGCTGTTGCCAACGGGAGCCCAGAGGAGCTGCACGGCTGCCAGGGACGGGCTCAGCGCGCCCAACGCTCAGTCACTGCACTCACCGCGTTCTAAGAAGCTCTCACCGATGCAGCAGCTTAAGACGTTTTCAAAAGCGTGTCCTAGGCTCTTACAGAACCAACTCCAATGCCATGGACAAGAGAACTCATCTAGAAACTAGATGTATCAGGATGAGGGACGTTGGCATACTGCTCTCAACCACTAATCAAGAAACGAAACAGTATTTAAAAAGATACAGCTATCCCCTCCTACAATTCAATGGCAAAGCTTCAAGTGTTTTGCCACAACTATAGGTTTTCTCATGGCTAAAAGCACTTTACTCTTAAAGGAGGTAGAAATAAAAGGTCAAGGAAATGAATACAATGGCTCAGCCCCAGAACCGAGGTGGCAACTGTCACTTCACAGCTTTATTCTGTAAGAGCTGACAGTTTTTCCATGCTAGTTTTTCCCATCTCTCTTTTCCTCAAAGAGAAACAAGACCAGACACTGCCCACCCTGAGCACGGACATGCACCAAAAACATTAAAAAAACCAGCCAGCCCAGCAGTCACCACCCCAAACCGCCCTGACACATTTCGCAGGGAGACGACCAGCCCATAGAGCTGAACTTGGGCTCGGGGGTTGATTTGATGTTTTAATACTGCCCCTACCTATGGGGAAATACCGAGGCAAGGGCCCTTATTTTCTTAAATGTCACTGGTGTCTAAACTAATGTTGTTCTTGATTTGCCAGGGTTTCAGAAGAAATCCCAACGCAGTTTTATTCGCACAGTAAAAAGAACCAAATAGCTGAGGGTGCATCATCGGCTCGGAAGGCATTAGTGATGACATCATGAAGGATGGAAATTGTAAAATCAGTATTTGCACTCATGGAAGAAGAAAAAAATGTCATTATCACATGATAATGCTGCTCTCTTGGCCTAGACCTGCCACTTTTATTTAATTATTCCCATAAGTAAGTTACTCCCTCATCTCTCAGTCTCCGCTGCTCTGGGAAGCAGCCTCCGGTTGATCTCGGCACCATCCCAGATGAAATGAAGCCGCAAATTAGAGCAGCATGAACCTCCGTAAGTGTCTGGGCTCTTATTAGGCCTGAAGAGGGAACTGGCTGGAATCATCAGTGAGCAATTTGGCTCATAATTAGCACTGAAATCTAGAGGCAGAGACGGGTCACCTTATGGAGACAGGCTCCTGGCCACAAAGCCAGCAGCGTTTTGTGTCCCGCGGAGCAGCGGCGTTTGGCGCTCCCAGGGAGGGCTGGCCCTGCCCGGAGCCGCTGCGTTAGCGCGTGCCCCCGAGCAAGCTCTGCCGCACGCCGGGTTATCCTGGGGGCCTGCTCCGGCAGGACGGGCAGCGCTGCGCACGGTCTCATCCAAGCACTCCGTTATAAACGGGTGCTTACAACTAGCCATGCACTAAAACTATGTGAACAAACTACCATTTTATATGAACTTTTTCCTGAAATAAGACTGTTCAACGTGCATGTGCTTTAATTAAGAGCATTCCTCACAACGGCAAGTGCGCCATAGACTTGCTCTGCTTTTCCCAGCACAGATCTTTGGTAGGCACTGCAGTGCTACCAGGCAGCACAAGACTGGTGCCTCTAATTCCAGAACGCAGCATGGGTCACGCTGCAAGAGTCTAATTAGAGTATGCAGAGCTAAAATTAACTCTAATGTTATTTTTGTTTGGCCTGCAAACGATAATTACATTGGAGTCTTTTTTTTTTTTACATTTTTACTTTCATAAAAATAAAAATTACAAGAAATGATTTTTTACATTGACTTTGAAGTTTCAGAGACAGAACCTCAGGCTGTGAGGCTGAGCACAGCTAACCAGGACCAGTGGGACCATTTTATTAAAGCCAATATCCTGACTGAGGCATCTAACTCAGATGCTGTTGCTGCAAATCTTCTCGCAAAAGATATAGTTACAATGCTGGCCCCTCTCACAATAATAAAAAAACAACTTCAAGATACTTTACTGAAACAAAACAAATTCACCTTCAGGCATATGATAGAAGACATCATTTCCAAGAGTGAGTATTGCAGGTTGTAAGTTACGAAAACAAGCAATCCGAATGCAAATTCTTTTACGGTTTTACCTGACACAGCAGCCCCAGTCAATTATTCCTGATGCAGAGCTGCAACAAACCCACTGCAGTAAAATCAAATAAAAGGCTGCGCTCCTGCAGCGCTAGCAGCTTCCAGCGCGTCTGTGGCCAGGCCAGGGAATGCCTTTCACAGCCCCATTTCTCCAGCCTTGGCAGTATCATTCCCCAATCATTCTGCAAGGAGACTGGAAAAACCAAACCGCCTTCCACAGACCATTAATAGAGGAATAAAAAGGTGTCCTGTAGCCTGCCCCGCGTCTTAACACACGTTCCTACGGCACATCTCAAACAAAAGCCAAGCCAGGCAGAGACCTCAGGCCATGGGGGATCTGCAAGGCAGTATTCTCCAGTGATCTTCTGCCTTTCCCAAGGACATTTTACGGATGCCTAACTTGCTGAGTTTTCCTTGCTACAGGTTGAGTCTCACAACTATTGCTGTATCCGCTGTGGAAGTGAGGAGCAAATTGTTCTCTTTTTGCACAGCTGCTGTGAAGCTATGTGCCTATTCACAGAGCTCTACCTGCGCCCACAGACCACCTGGACACAGACCACAGCAGAAGCACGGCTGGCCTCGTGCTGAACACGCTGCCCCAGCACACTGCTGAGCTCACGGAAAGCACAGCTTGCAGCTTTGGAGTTCGGGATGACAGCTCAAAATGTCTTTAATAGCCCTAAAGATCTCAGGCTATTCTTTCCTCTGGGAAGGCTGGGTGTGCAGCAGCAGTCAAGCAAAGCCATTTCTGAAGCCACACGCAAAAACGAGCAACAGACCGAGAACATCGCACCAGAGCCGCAGCAGGCCCCGCCAAACTGCTTGAAGACATCTTACTACCTGCATGTAATCGTTACATCTGATCAGCTCTGATCAGGGCTGGCAAACAGAGTTCTTTTTGTTGTGCCTGAGAAAACTGGTGTTATTTAGAGATCACAAAACTCCAATTACGAAGCTTTTAGATCTCTTCTGTAAGCGTAAGCATTAACAAGCAAACTGATCTATGCAAACCCCGTGCAGACAGCCGAGTGCTTTGTGCACCCAGAAGGCTGCCTCTGCGTACTAGGAGAAACTCCTTTTTGCTGGCAGTGTGTTCTCGTACGCCCTGCTTTGCCATGGACCACACAGCAGCAGTTAAGTAGCGACTCCAAAGAGCTAATGGGCTTTACGCTAGGGAAAGGGAAGGGAAATGCAAGGGATCGCAATCCTTCAGCACACCGAATCCAGCAAGGCCGAGTACAGAACGCAAGTGTAACCTATAGCCAATAACACCCCATGCAGTGCAGGGTCTGGAGAAGCTATTTCACCTGTCTACCTGACCCCCATATAATGCCATAAGCCAGGGCAGAGCTGGCTCCGTGTGGCACGAGCGCATACACGTTGCTACAGCAGTGCTCCCACTGTTAGAGATGAGCGCGGCTTTGGCTCATCTTGGACAAATATATCATGCAATTATATACGACACCAAAACATTACAAAGTTGATATTGTAATTCATTTCCTGGAGCAACACCTTCATTAACACCGGTGTTTCAAAGACCTGAATTTCCTTCTTTGCACTTTGCTTTCAAAGGGCGCATGTTCATAGGCTGCAAGCACCGGAGCCACTGCCTCCCCCAGCCCCCGGGTGCCGCGGGCAGCAGAGCTCGGTGCATCCTGCAGCTCGGTGTTCTCCCTGGGAAGACGGCGACACAGCTCCCCCGGTGACCACTGCCACCAGCCCGGGCCAGGCAAACCGTCCCCTTGCAACTGGAGAAGATGAGCAGGAAGAGACAGAGGACACGGAGACCGGCTGCGGGAGAACGACCTGGAGCCGCATTCAGCTCCAGGCCGGAGCTTTGCTCTCCAGGCGGTTCCAGTGACAAAGCACACACTCATCTCCAGAACAACGTCACGCTGCAGCTTGCTAATAAGCTTTGTTCATTCACTAATTAATAAGCATTCAAGTTATTAATATCCCCTGTTACACAGCGTCAGCAGTCACTACTCTGTACTTTAATTCTATTTCAATTTCAATGACTGTTTTAATTCCATTAGCTAAAGAACAGCCACTCCAGCTGAAGTTGTGCAGCCCTGGCACGACGAGCGCCGGGGATGCCTTTCTCTGCACACCAGCACTCACGCCAGTCAAGGGCTGTCTGCAGGCAGCGCGAAGCTGCATGTGCGCTATATTATTTATACAAGGAAGTTGGTTAGAGTTTAATTTGAAACACAATTTTCTAAAAATAATCTTTTTTACCATGTTAGACTATTGCTTAATCGCATGTTTCATTTTATCTTGGAAACTGGATGCATTCACTTTGTCTGAAGTTACAATTTTTATGTAGGCAACTAAATCACCATCAGCGGGAAGCAAGGAACAGGAGTTACCGCTTGGAGCTTGAAGGAGCACTTCTGTCGCAGCACAAAACCCACAAGGAGGAGAGCATTAACAAACACATTGTCTTTGGAAAACAATAATTATGAAGTTATTTGGCAATGAAGTGAAGATTTACATTTCAACTAGCAGCAGTTCCATGTTTCGTATTGTCTTCAACAGGAGCTTGCATGGTTTCTTTTATTACACTAGATGCTGCCAACTGTTTTAAGATTGTATTTAAGAAAACAAAACTATCAACCTGGGCTTTCTTAGTTTTCTGTAAATTACTTTAAAAAAAATCTTATCTCCCCCCTTTACTTGATATTTGATACCTTCAAATGCCTTCCCATGCTGCTTTGACAGCCAGGCACATACCCATGAGGTAAGTCTCCGGTCATTTACACCTCCGGAGCTCTCTTGACCTCAGTTAAATTGTGGAGATACAAACGAGCTGGGTTTGACCTTCTGGCCACATGGAGACAGGAAGAACAAGCTGCGAGACGTTTCTGAGTCAGATCTCATGCATCTGGTCATAAACTCTTTTCCAAAGATGAATTAAATTACTCTGTATAACAGGCATCAGAACAACAAGCTTAATGGCTTTTGATGTTGACATGAGCTACACAATTTATTAAGAAACAAATAATCATAGTAAATTACAGTTCATAATTAAAAATAGAATGTCTTAATAGTTTGGGTTTTTTCTCCCCACCAGGCAATTTCCAAGTGCTCTGCTCCTGTCTGGACAAAGTGTTGAAATGCAGCACGTTGCTGTAACACCTCAAAGAAGCATCAAGCATCAGCACATGGAATTGCACTTTGACCTACTGGAATTCCTTGAAAGTCCACCCACTTTTTGAATAAAGTTAACAAGTTTTAAAAGTCCTTTGCTTTACTGGAAAGCAGGACAGTCAACAAATACATAGTTTGTCATTTCGACTACTGCTTAGGAAGAGCCCATCAATCTCTTTCCATACTTTGCTTCATAAACCTGAAGCAGGGGATGCAAAGTGACTTGGTAGCAAGTGAGATGACCCCCACTCACTTGTAACACTAATAACTCCGAGGAAATTACCAAGCACCACCAAACTATTTCCCACTATGGTCTTCTGGCTGGTTTCTGCTCACAGCTGTAGATCTCAATTAGTGGCCACCATGTAATGGAGAGGGTGCCTTGGAAGTCAGAGCAAAAAAGTTTGAATTCAGAGTTTCCTTCTATTTTCTTGGAGCAGATTTGATGGAAATGAAATCATTTCCACACATGAAAAGTCAGTGTTTACAGATGGCTGCAAGCGCAGCGGGTAGAGGTGACTCGCGCGCAGTCGCTGCAGCTCTGCACCTCCCCTGCGCCTTGTTCAGCCCCGGGGCCTCGCACCAGGTTTCCCCAGAACTGCTCTTGCAGGACGCATCATGCCCCCATGCTTTCTGAACTGCTATTTTCACCTCGGTTTTCTCATCACTCTTCAAAGACCAGCTTTATTCACTGAGCACCGTTCAAAGCCTCCAAAAGCAGATTTGCCGTATGAAATACACCCCTGCTCTTTCCAAAGCGTGACAGTATTTCAGCACGACAGCCAGCCAGCAGCTTGCATCACAGGAGCACTGTGCGTTTCCCTAGACTTGCTCTCAGGAAGAAACTGGTAGTTCAAGTAAGCAACTCGGAATTGAAAAATTCAGTTCAGGACCTGAACTGTGACTGGTGTGGAAACAGCTCCACAAGAGATGGAAAAGAGCAAGTCTGAGAAGTTCCTGTATGACGGAAAAGGTCTCTATTTCCATCAGTACTAGCTAGTTTTAGAAAAAAAAATCTCATCTCTGTCTCCGAGCTCTGCTTTCCTCAAACATTATGCAACTCCTCCAAAAACTCTGGGTATAATTGGAAAAATGAACAAAACCCCCTATGGAGCTTTCCAAAAGGCAGCAGGGACCCTCTGGGCTCTGCCCGGGGAAGAGCCTTGCTCTCACGCTCGCCCAGTCCACACCGTGGGCACGAGGCCACCCGGGCAGGGCCCTGCAGGCACGGGAGCCCCAGCTGTCGTGCCGGGGAGCGCCACTCCCGGCTCCGCTCACATCCCGCTAGGGCTGTTTGTGACCCCTGGGAAGTTGGCGGATGCTCTTCCCACGAGCCAGCCCAGCACGTGCCCTGCCGCCCCATGGCAGCGCACGCAGCACCCTGGCCTTTTCCGGGTGCTCCCTGCACCTTTCTTCGCCAAAGGGACGTCTCAGCAGCGAGAGGACCCACGTGTGCAGGTTCCTGGGCTGCCGTGGGTTAGCTGGAGCGGCAGCGCGTGCTCAAGCAGGACGGCAGAGCTGAGCGCGCGGGTGTCCGTGCGGGACACCGAGCTGGGCTGCTCCAGAGGGCTCCGGGGGGAGCGTGCTGGAGCGGCACTGATGGAGAGAGAAACCGAGACAGCATTCCGGCTGCGAAACGGCACCAACAGCAGCACCGCTGGCCTCAGCACAGCAGCCTCGGAGCACTAAGGACTCAAAAAATTAAAAAGTTAAAAAAAAAATCAAGCTGCTTATTAAAAATCTTGAAATGGCAACTAGGCTCTCATAAAAACCTGACTCAACAGGGTCATTAGGATACACGATATTTAGATGCCTCTTCTCCCTTTCAAAGGGAGTCTGAAGGAATCTTCTGCTGAACGCAGTCCCCAAGACAACGAGCACACGCGTCACGCGCCCTTCGTTGCTGCACTAAGGTAATAGGGAACACTAATTCTTTGCTCATTGCACAGAGAGAACCATTCAGCTCTAAGACTTCCTTAATGCGCTGTGTTCACATCACTTCACGGAGTCATTACCTTCACCCACCACCTACTGCAACCAGGAACAAGGAGCCAGACACCCTCTGAACGTGCACGATGCCAGGAAACGGCGTCTGCTCGCCCTGCAAAAGCTGGTCCCATACGCGTCCTTCAGGGGGAACCCACAACCACCAGGAGGAAAAAATTAAGCCCTGGTACCACCGAGCACTGAAGGTCTTTGAAAAGTCATACAGCTCCTTCGCACTTTGCATTTTACTTGCTGCTTGAAAGTTTCCATGACCACCACTATTCTGAGAATGGAGTGTTATACTGGAGCAATCTCTATGATTAGTGCAGATTCATTTTTTTAATGCAGGCTTTTATACATATGTGCAGACACGTAAGTTTTGTTTCAGAAACAAAGGCAAGTAACAGGCTTTATACTTAATGTTCAAATGCTTTTTCCTAACCCCAAAGAAAGGAGATGGCAAAGTTTTCTATTGTAAAATAGATGGAAAAAGAGGATGGGTAAGAGGCAGTTTCTGCAGATAATTCAATATTCAGACTTCTCAGTTCACTGGGAAGATAATGATCTCTTTTTCTTCTTGTGAACTATGAACATTGCTCTTAAAGGGTATTGTATTTCAGGGAAGCATTTATTATCAAGAACAAACTCATTATCCTGGGTTGTGCTTACACTTCTGCTAATACGTGTGTCTTTTTTGTGCTGTTCACTCCAGGCTGCCGAAGTTGGTGCGTTCAGGCTCATGGCCTAGAAAACACAAAGCATTTCAGAAGGAACCCAGCTTCAGCTCTCGTTAGGCTTCCCAGACCTGTACAAAATGGTCCCCTCATGGCAATAACAGGGAAGGATATATTAAAATGCCCCACACAAGGTGAAAAGGATGGAAGAGGCATGGAGCAGCTTCTCCACGAGGAAAACTAAGTTAGTCAGGACATTTCAGATGAGCTGGGACACGAGTTGATAGATGCATCCAAACCAGGAGCAGCACAGAGAGCCTCCCAGGTCCCGCTGGGGAGAGATGGCAGCAGGCCTGCAGTCCGAGGCAGATTCTCTCCTGCCTCCTCGATGCTGCTCTGCTGCCCATGAGCTCGTGGTGCCCAGGGAGCCCACGGGGCCGGCAAGGCACCGGCCTCCTCACCTCGGTCAGCTGGGGAGAGGGAAGAGCCCTGGAGATGTCTTCGCTTGCCTGAGAGGCATCAGGAGGGCCCTACGGACGTCTTGCAACCAGGTGTCTTGGGAAAGCTGGATGTCACCTTTGGGAAGCGAGGCTGTTTAGAGGCCACAGATTTGGATAAAGCGAAGCCACTGCCTGACAATACTAAAGTAACATTAAGCGATATGGATAAAATATTTTAAAGTTATTGTGATCTTAATGATACAGAAGTGGTAACACATTAGAGAATTCAGGTCATAAAAAGATCCACTTAGGAAATCACTTTGAAGCTTTTCCAAGAACAATGCTTGGAACTGTTGGTGCCCCCTGGCCTGGCGCACGCAGGATGGGGCCACGAGCTGCTGACCAGCACTTGTTTTATCAGCACAAACTGCTCTCCAGTAATGAAGTACGTTAATTCTACCTCGCAGTTGCTTCATAAGTCAGCCTGTAATATAAAGAGTTTAGTGTGACTAGTCCGAGTCAAATTTCGCAAGAGTAATTAAGACTTATCTAATCTCGGTCTTATCTGACAGCCAACACAGGAGAGTTTTCTGCTTTAACACAATTTACAGGTGCTGTACTAATTGCAGGAGCTGCCAGAAATGAGACCCTTGAGAAATATGAAATACCTTGCCTGCTTTCTCTTGTCCTGAATTCATTCCCCGGAGTAAACTAGCGCCTGGGGCGATAGAGGGACAGATGTGGCAGCAGAGTTGGCAAAGAGGTGACCACAGAAGCATCCGTTGAGCAAGAAACAACACGCAATGTTGGAGAGTGAAAAACAAAAACTGATGTATAGGGGAAGAAAGAGCCTGTAGGTATACACTCAAGTACCACGTGGCAAAGTAATGTAAAAATAAAATCTATTACTGTTTCTAAGGACAGCCATGGACCATAAACAAAAGCAACTACAACCAACATAACCCTACTTATTGCCATGTGCCTTGGATTTGCCATTAAGTTGTCCTTTAAGTTATTTCACTAACCATGCACCTAACAGGTGGGCTAATCAGTTAAACATGTTGGAAGTCATTTTATTTGTTGTATTTCACACAAACTGTTAAATTGAAGAAAAACTAGGAGAAAAAAAAAAAGGAAGCAAATTATGCAGTCAGTTGGTTTTGGCCATCTCCACAGATAATGCATAAAAATAACTAAGTGATTCAAAGAGATACTTTCCAAAACAAAGATGTCTTGGACAAGGACTAAATATGGCCTGACACTTTGCATCACACCTATTTATGTTAAATCTGTCCACATAAAAATAGCAGCGGTGATGAAAGAACGCCAGCAGCCCTTTAGCTCGGCTGGCAGCTTCATGATCTTAACTTCAGCTCGTGGAAGTTAACATATTGTTGCCATTATAAATGGAAATAATCATTCAGCACAGAGTGCTAATGACACTCCATTAAGCAGAGGGCCTTTCCCTGGCAGGACAGAAACGCAGGCTCCAGCTAAGCCTGCGGAAGCCTTTCTGGGCACGGGTTTCCAAAGCTCACATCTCAGTATTTACAAAAACTGCAACATCACGTGCAGCCACAGAACAAAAATATAAAGTGCATTTTATGACATCAGAAAGAAAAACTTACCAAAACAGTAAATCTGAGTACTGAGACTTATTCTAAAATTACATAAAACGGCACATCAGATGGAAGCCCTGGCTGTCAGCAAAGTCCATGACACCCCTGAAGTTCAGTTCCATCCTGGAGACAGCTCTGAGTCAAGCGCTTTTTTCTAGCGAAGATCTACAAACCACAGCCAAGCTGTTCCACCAATCACACCAATAAGTGGTTGCAAATACAATATATCCGTATTTTAGGTTTTCTAGCATACTTTTATCCTGTTGGGAATCCAACAAAAAATATCATTAGAAAATACCAGCACTGAATTTCATCTCAAAACTCGCACGACTCTTCCCTTTCATAGAGCAAGAGTCAGAGCTACCCAAGCGCCACACTACCAAGAAGCGTCTACAAAGGACCTAGGCCTCAATAGCAGCGTTGACCCAATTTGTTTTACTGTTTAAATACTATTGTTTCTGTAAATAAGTAAGTTTTACTCAATTGCAGCCCTTCAAAGAAAATGATTAATGCGACTGCACGCCGCTGCCTCCTCGCGCCACGACGCCTCTGCTGGCCTCCTCTCTCCAGCGGAGATGTCTGTAGGGTGCCATGCATTTGGGCAAGAGCATCTCAAGGAAAATGAGTATTTCTCAGTAAAACTCCTTCAAAGGAGAAGGAAACTACCTCACAATTTTGCCCTCTCACTGCCCAGAAGAAGTCTTCATCATTATTTCATATTTTCATAAATCTGCAGACTGTCTCATCAGCATTTGTCCAGAACATCACCAGCTCCTCGGGTAAGACATTTTTTTTTTCATAAATCCCCCTGCAGAACATGGCAAGGTGCCTCCTGAGCATCACTGAAAGCATGTCACATCTCTGGGCAATGTGTCACCTTGTCACAACGTACAGGAATCCAAGCTGCTTTTACGGTACTCGCTTGTCCCGACAGTCAAGAGACGGCAGCTCCGGCGTCGGAACGGCTGAGCGTCAGGAGCCCAGAGGAGGTTAAACCACAAGATGTTTTTGCCAGGAAGGAGAGAGAACGGTCTGGATTTCTGGTTCATAACCAATACCCGGCGCGCGAGCCCGAGGACGAGGCTGCAGCACAAGGACCGGCGCGGCCAGCAAACTCCCTCGCCCTGCAAGGGCTGCGAACATTCTCCCACTTAAGACAATGTGTGGGATCATATTCACAGACACAGAAATATGTTCTGTTCTGACACCCACAAGTCCTAGAACACTAGGCTGAAGTGCTGGCAAGAATAAGAGCCATTTGTTAAGTAAAAAAAAAAAAATGCCTCACATAATTAGGGAACCGCTGAAAGCTACCAATTTAGTCCTCAGGTTTTAAAATTTCAGGATTTTTATTGTAACAACAGCTACAGCTTCAGCGTGCCTGGAAGTGGAAATGCATAACGCATGAACCATATGGCTTGATCAGTGTAGCAGTACCTGAGGCAAAATTAAAACACGAGGTACAAAGAGATCTTGTCACCGCTCGAGCAACATCCCTAGCAGATTTTATGCTAACTATAGAGCGGGGCTGCCCACCGCGGCGCAGGAGGCTCCCGTCCGCACAGACCCGTCCGCGGCCTCATCCACTCCAGCCTCAGCTCCTGCCGCCTTCGGAGGCCTCCGGGGCCGAGGCTCCCGGGGCCAGAGCTCTGCCCCGCCGGCCCTCCTGGGCAGAGGGAGGACACCACAAATACCTGCAGGAGAGGGAAGGCAGCCCCTGCTTCCCTGCACCAGCACCAGGAACAGCGGCAGCGGAGGAAGGAGGGGAACGTGGTTTTGGAAACATGGTGCTTGGATGTGGTTTTTTAATAGAGGAGAATAAAGTGATGCAAGAGAGAAGCAGACAGCACAAGAGCTTGGTAGGTGTAAATGTGGGAAGAGCTTGTTTGCTTTGGGAGCTGGAGCAGCTGACCCCGCTGGAGCGCCCACCGCGATCCCAGCTCCTCCGGCGGCAGCTGCGGGCTGGAGCCCGGCTCTTCACCGGCCAAGCGCCTCGGGATGGCCCTCCAGCAGCCTCTGCCACCTGCAGACACATCCTGAGTCTGACCTCTCCCTGGTGCTTACTCAGCGCCCATCCCGATCAAGCCCCAGCACTCAAGAGGGACGAACGCAAAGTCAGCACCGAGGGTGGCCTGTCCCCCCAGCTGCCCTGTGCTCTCAGCCTAGCACAGAGATGGTGCATTCACTGCAGCTGGGGGTTCCCCTCGGAGCACTCTGTGACACATCCAGTTCTGCTCATCTTCTCCAAGTCAACTGCACTAGAAGGAGGTACAAAAAAGCACAAAATCTTAAACCATTTCAAGCAACTCCTGAAAAATAATCCAGGTCACCCTAAATTCTGCACTGGGTCTAACTGCCCATGTTACCCCAGTACCTGAGTGGGGGGAAGAGGATCAACCATGACCTGAAGTTAGTGGCCACGGACCATGGGTATTCCGGTTAGCGGGTGGATGTACGTAGCTGGTTCTGTTACAATGGAAACCGTGCCACACAACACAGACAAGAACACCAGGACTTCTATTACCAAAATGCTCTTCAAAAGCGTGTTTGATACTTGTGAGATTGCTGTATTGATTGCTCCATTTATAGCCCGTGTGCTATCCTCCAAGCATGAAAACGCAGTGCTAAATGAAGTGCCCAAGACGTCTCCTGTTTGTCTTTACACCCCGAGCACCTCCCAGGACAGGCAGCCAGGACCGTGGCTGTCGGCGAGCCCAGCGCGGCGGCTTGGCCGGCTCGCGAGCACCGTGCCCAGGGCAGCCCTGCGTCCCGCTGCACACACGGCCCCCGACAAGCTCAGGGGCTGAACTGCGCCCAGCCGCGGCACACTCGGAGCTCCTCTGCCTGCCACCTCCCAGGCTTTTGCAAGGACAAACTTGCAAGAAAATTTGAGGAAAGCGTCAGTTGCGGCTTCCATTTTTCTTTCAGATTTGGAAAGAGAGGGCATGTTCCTCCAATAAGCTTAAGCTCACATAGCTAGGTATTTATTTCGCTCTGGAGATTGCTAACTAAGGGATGGAAGATGCTCTTCTGCTTGCACAAAGGAAAAGCCCCCTGTGCTTCGAGGCCCCTTCCTCCATCCACATGATTTGCTCCTTACACCAACCGCTCCGCCCCACACGGCACCCCCACACGTGCGCCCGAGTCCCTGCTCCTTCGCTGCCCTAATTTCCTACTTGCCTATAAAACGCTCCACCTCCGAAGGCAGCTTCTCCTTCCTGCCACAAGATCTCCCCCACGAAGGGGCACCCCGTCTTCCCCACCATTATCTCTCTCTGCCTTTGAGTCTTCCCATAACCTAAAGCACTCACGCTGAAAGGCACCTCTCTGTCCACTGCAGATGCACACGGAGACGCTCAGGATTTATCTGCCATCAACAAATTGCTGCATTCGCAGAGGGGAAAAAAAAAAATGACAGAACACCAGCAGCTCTAAAGGACTTCTCATAAGATTTGATGCAATCTGCTATGCCAGCAAACCAAAGCCTACGGAAATCGCTAAAATTAGAGGCAAGATGGAAATGAAGACACACAGTGGCTCTGAGAATCTTTAAATACGGCTTAACATAACATTTGGGTGCTTAGCCTGTGCCCAGCTTAGATCTACTGGGTCACCAGGTTGAATTACAAAGCAGCAGTGAATATTCTGGTACCGGTTTCTGTATTACGCCTCACATGGTTATCAGCACGCGCTTCCAAACACATCTAAAAGGAGCCACCCTGTTCCCGAAGCGTCTCAGGAGGGCGGACGGATTGGAACACCCTCACCCAAAGCAGAGTGTTTTCTCTGCCAACCACCTGCCTCGCGAGCAGGCAGCTCGCAGCACCGCGGGGCTCTGCGGCGGCCGAGCGCTTCGCACCCTGCGAGCACCCCAGGGTCACCACCCTGCCCGAGGGCCAGTGCCCGAGGAGCAGCCACCGGCTCTGAAGCGTTACCCGCTGCGCCCCGCGCAGCCCCGGCCTCGCGCTCGTCTCCGTGTGAACGGCAGCGCCTGGGAAAGGGGGCAGCCCCCGCTCGGCAGCCCCCGCTCGGCAGCCCTCCCGTCACAGCCCTGTCGCACCGGCACAGCCTGCCCGGGGCTGCCTGGGCCCCAGGCGAGCGCGGCCGCCCGCCCACGCGCCGGGGAGCCCGCGAG
>JAWLRI010001047.1:201147-250295 GCA_034781795.1 Crypturellus tataupa
CGGGGGCAGCGGCGCCCAGGGCAGGAGCCGCAGCAGCCCTGGGGCTGCCCTCGCCAGGACTGCCCCACGCGGGCCCGGTGCGTCCACGGGCCCGGCACGTCCGCAGCCTGGACCAGCCGGCACGCGCCAGCAGAGAGGGAAAGAGCTTCTAGGAGCTGCAGGAGGATCCCCTGCGAGTTTATGCCCAGCACCGGGGGCTTCGTGGCGGTTCCGCATGGCACAGAGAACCTGCCCTGCTCCACCAAAACCCACGTGCTTTTTGAAGCAGCTGCTGAGGAGCTGGATGTCAGCGACAGGTTCCGAGTGGCAGCAGGATGCGCACGTGGAGGCAGCTGCACCCACCCGCACAAGGCCAGAGTGCGGCCGCCCCGCGCTGCCGGGGGAGGCAGCAGCCAGGCCAGCACTGGCTCCCGAAGCGGCGGCTCCCGAAGCGGCGGCTCCGCGGCGGCTCCGCGGCAGCGTCGTGCCCTCCTGCAGTCCCCGCGCCCCGAGCTTACGGCTGTGCCTGGCACGGGGCACGGGCAGCAAGGGCACCGACACCGGCCTCGTGGAGCGGTCCGGGCTCACAGCTGGGCGGCTGGTACCCTGCAAGGGAAAAGGATCCTCATCGGAATCGTTAGCGGTCAAGAAAATGGGGACACCAATAGACTCTATGCAGCGTAGTAAATAGATACAGGTGGGAAAAGGCTGTTCCTGGGCCTGCAGGAGCCGCTGCACCAAACCAGCATCCCCAGCCCTGTGCGGCAGCTCCAGCGCGTTGCCTGCTCCTGCCTCCCTGCAGGGCCGCCCTTGGAGAGCAGTGTCCAAACAAACACGAGCCGAATTCCCAAGGTCAGGAATGTCTGTGATCCCTAGCAGTGCCCCAGCAGCACTACGGAGCGAGGGCTCCGGTGCAACGGGAGCAGAACCAGACCCGGGCCACAGCGGTCACTCCCGCAGCCGCACAGGGCCAAGACACGCCACCTTCTTGGTACAGGATTTTCCTTCCAGACGCGTTCCTGCTTCCGTGTTGTTAATGGACAACAACATGGATGTGGAGTCGTCTGAAGAGCACTGAGAATCCTGAATCACCGTTTAATTCAAAACCCTCCTTCTGCTTAGTCTGACATGAGTTTCCCACTGGTTTCACTTCAGCTCACGGAAGGAGAGAAAAAAATGTGGGTCTGGAGCATATTCCCAAACACTGCTCAACACAAAGCCAAAGCTGAACGGCTGAGCAAGTACAGAGCCTGGGCTACAATTCTGTGCGCTATAGCTGGCCTACACCTGTAAATAACCCCCGTCACAGTCATTTCTATTCATTTGCAGGCCTGGCTAATTAAAGTTTTAAAAGAAAGAAATTCCTTCAGCAAATTGCATTAGAACCCTGAATTCCTTCTTTAAGCAAATTCTGCAAGTTTGGCCTTCCCGTGCTCGCTGCAGCTCTCCTAGCTAGGAAGGCAGTCTGGTCAAGCAGAGGGCTACCTGAAAATGCTACTACTGAAATAATTTTTTTCTCTTTTTTAAAAAAGTCTGAAATACATAGAGAAACAGTATTTATTTAGGATAAAATTCTTCCTTTTTAGTAAATGGCAATGCTGCACAGCTTTGTAAATGTTCCCTGCAGAGCTCTCCATACAACTGTCTGGTTGTACCCAGTCCTGTGCGGCCGTCCTGGTCCCCAGCGGGAGCCTGCGAGATCTCAGTCCTGAAACAGCCCCGGCAGCGGTGCGGGAGCCACGGCCCGCGGCAGCCCAGCCCCAGGCGGCCCCGTCTGCCCATGGCACAGCTGAGCGCGCTGTGTAGAGCCGTGACAGAAATACGATTAAAAAGGAGAAAAAACCTTTAACAGGCACCGACGAGCAGGCTAATGTAAAACAGACTTCTTCGTCTGACGAGCAGTGCGGTTCCTACCCAAAGCACAGGCTACCTCCTGGTAACGTTCCCTCTTGCTCTAGTAAAAATAGGGTTATCTCCAGTATGACTTGGGGATTTTAGTACTGTAAATGAAATATCACAAAAGCTCCTACATCAGGAAGGTGTTGGGAATCGGATCAACATTTTGTGAACTTTCCTCTTTCGCACTTGAGCTCTAACAACAGACTGTAAATACAACAAGCTAGTGAGTTAAGTGAAACTGGCAAAGGTTGATGTGAAAGGTTGCAAGTGGCAAGAAAAAGTGAGGATGGGCTCAAACCTCATCTTGGGCCTTGGGGGAGTAACTTCAGGTATTTGCATTCTTGAGATCTGTTTCTGCATCTGTTTCCTTGAAGTAGGTCAAAAATTTAAATTGAACTGGTTCAGGTAAAGTAAAAAGTTAACCTAAGTGTATGACACCAGGAAATACAGTCAGAAGTCGTTATAACCAGCCGCCTGCCACCAGCAGCCCAGCGCTCCGCAGTGCCGGCACTGTCCCGCGGTGACGCCTTGATTCAGCCTCACGCAAAATGGGTATTTGTTCCCTTCTCCCTCGCCCAGACGAGAAGCACAGCTGCAGATTAACAAGAAAACAACAACATTCTCATCGTTCTTTTTTTTTGTCATTGGAAGTAAAAACCAAACAGAAAAGGGGAGTTGGGACGAGCCTACATCTGCTCTGCTTGCAGAATTTCCCTGTGAGAAGCAGATGCCAGGGCTGGCCCAGGAGCCCTCTCAGCCCCAGTGCTGCTCCCACCCAGCGGGAGCTGCTGCACGGACGGGTGAGACGGGAATGGGAAGGGCCCTGAGCTGCGGCTCCGCTGCGCGCCAGGCAGGCCAGGCCTGTGCTGAAACGAGTTGCGTGTTCGTTTGCTGATGCTGTGATTAATGTTGGTCTGCGGTGACGTGCTGGGGATGCTGGGGCGCTCCTTTGGAGCGGCTATCAGAAGAAACCCTCATTCTCTGCTTCCATGTCGTGCTCCTCCACGCCTCGTACCTGCCTCCCTAGTGCAGGTTTTCACAGGGGGGATGAAAGCCTCCGCTGCTGTTTGAATCCTGTTCTGTAGAAAGAAGAGCTCTCCAGTTGATCCAGCAAAAAGCATCTAAAGGTCTGCTTCCACCCGAATTACAGCTGTCTCTCCAATCCATAATTTCATCTAAATTTGCCACAATTTGTGCCTGCCTTTCTCAGTCAGAGCAGCCTGCGCACAGAACACATGAAGGTCACTCTCAACTCTGCCGCTAACCCAGGGAAATTAGCGCTGCTTTGATGCAGAGGCTTCCCACTAGTATTTTCTGTCAGTGCTGGCAAAGTTGTGGGCTATTACATCTTTGCTGTACCTCTCATCAAAGAACACACACGGCGCTTTCCTCCGAGCACCGAGGCAAGAAAATTCGACTTCCCTCCTTTGCTGCAGTGGGCTGCACTCTGCAGCAAGCGTGTGTCAAAAATACATACACTGCAGCAGGAACAAATACTCACCATGTGCTCCATTATATTTTCACAGAAACAGTCTGTGTTTATTCCCTGTTTCCCATCCTCCTGACCTTTAAAATACCCGAATTCCTTCTCCCTCCACAATTAAGCTCCGCGCGGTGTGGGCGAGGTGCCGGGCAGGACGGGTGGGAGCAGGCGCACGGGGCTGCCCTGCGCAGAGTACGGCCCGGTCGTGGTGCCACCGCAGCCCCGCGGGACTGTCCTGTTCACCAATTGGGCCACACAGGAGCACTCGGGACGGAGGGTGATGCGGGACAGGCGTGCGGTGGGATGGCTGGAGGATGCACACCGTGCCGGCCGGCGCAGGGACGCTGTATGGAATGGCAAAGGTAGACGCCACCTTCAAGAGCTCGGTAGCTCAGGCTACAGTTTGGGTTAATTCCAAGCCTGGAAACGTGCGGCTGGGGAACCTAGGCCATCTTCTCCCTGCTCCGACCAGCAACAGCACCAGACACTAACCATAAAATCAGGATCATATCATAGAGCGGTTGCCCTCTCCAGTTCAATGCAAGTTATATCCACAGACATGCATCTTTCACTTTATTCCCTTCATGGTGTCATCACACAGCAGGGGAAGGTTGACAGAAGAGTCCCGGGAGTCCTGCATTACCCCTCCCATTTGCCACTGCCTGGCAATTAGGCAAAGCGTCTTTATTCATTCGAGTTGGGGTCAAGCTCCATCCTCATTTGAAAAACAAACAAGCGGCGCCCATGTAGTGCCTGGCACCCCCTTGCCCTGCCGGGCACACAGTGATCTCCGCACGCTCGAGCTGAAGCAGACGTACGTGCGCACACGTGCAAGCAGCGCACTGCCCCAGGAGCTGAGCAGACCTCGCTTCCCGCAGCCGCAGCCATCGGGGGCCGGCGTGCCTGCGGAGCGGAGCTCTGTGTCCCTGTGTGCCACGCTGGCTGCCCCGGGGCGCCGGGCGCTCCAGCCAGCCCGGCCTCAGCCCACGGGCAGCCCCGCGCGCGGGACGACCCCGAGGTGCCCTGCAAGCGCAGGCTGCAGGCCAGGGCGCAGCCCCGGCTCCTGCCTCCTCAGTGCACAGCGTCCTCTCCCTGCCCACAGCTCCCATGGACACATCCGAGGGCAGATCTTCCTGCAGAGAATTCCTGCCCACCCTCAGACCGCTGTGCCTAACAAACCTTTTAGGATTTTTTTTAATGCTCATTTTCCTTGTCCTGACCTCATCTTATTTAGAGGTATCAGACGACACGAATCACTCCAATAGTTTATGGGTATTTGATAATTCACCCCTACTTCCATATGTGTAAATGCCTCACAGGCAGCTGCTGTGCAGGGCTTGGCGCTTCCCCGGCAGCAGCACTCACCAGCCCTGCTCCTGCTCTTGGAGCAGCGTCCTAGAAGAAGGGCAGCACGGCGCAGCACGGCGCAGCATGGCACGGCATGGCACGGCACGGTACAGCACGGCAAGGAGGAGAAGGCACTCTCTGTCCGGCACTCGCAGCTGGGCAAGGCTCCCCAGGCACCATCAATGCACAGCTCAAAACTAAAGCAGCCACTGAGGTTCTGGCTTGTTGCTTTCTTACTACGCTCACTCCCCAGCAGGAACAATATTCCTGGCAATGAAATGTATACACAGTAAATGGCTCTGCAGTTACCAAAACCCTAAGCCTTGTTTTGGCATTTAATCAGCCATAAAACAGTTGATTCTTTTTCTCTTAATACCATGAACATTATCCCTAGCATAAGCATATCAAAAGCCCAGCAGATGATGCTGATATGAATCTCTGGGGACAGTTAACATCACATCAGTAAAAATACTCAGCCTCCAGTGGCAGGGGGCTCTCACTTGGCCAAGCAGTCCCAGCCCCTCAGGATTTCAGGGAGGTTGAATCTGCTCCACATCCATGAGGGAAGATGCCTAGCACAGCACCAGATCTGGACTGAAGGAAATACTGTTGTCCATGCTGAATCCTTGCAAAATTAATTCACTTTCCATTAATGATGGTGGTTCGGGCACAGCAGTTAGGCAAGTGCAAGAATTCCCCCACGCTTCTGGGTGTTGTTCATCAGCCAGGTTGGTGCTGCGGGGTGAGAGGTGGCAGTACCCGTCAAGCACCGGGCACCACACAGGTCTCCACTTAAAAAAAATGTTTAAAAAACTCGACTTCTTGCAGCAGGTTCTCAGGCTGGTATTTCAGGAGATCTGGATGCTCCTGGATTACTTGCAAAACCTGGTCTGGCACAGAGTTAAAATGAAGAGGCCTGGGGAGGAACTGGGCCTGGTGGGTTCCTGTCTGAAGATCCTTCTCCTGCTTCCAAAACCGCTGCCCGTCCGGCTTGAGCCTTCCCTGGCCACGGGCCGGCAGCACCTTCGCTCTGCAGGCGCCTCCCTGACTCCCGATATCCGCAGGGCCGGGCTCCACGCGCGGCCCCCCGGCATCCGCGTGCAGCTCGAGGTGGGGTGAACCTCAGCATGCTCATTTTTTGCCTACTATCCTCCTAGCATTTAAAAATAGAGCTGTTACCAGGCAATGGCAGCAAGCAGAGAGCGGAGCCTGTGCAGGATCGCTCTGTGAACAGGTATTTCTCCCCGCTGAAGCTCTGTAAACACCGCGCATTGACAAACCGTGACTCAGAGCTATCCCCCACCGCAGGGGCCTCTGCGCGGGCATCCCTGCAGCACAGCAGCAGCCAGGGCTGGCAGCTCCTCATTCCCATTGGAATACCTGCGTTTGCAGGTCACCTTCTCAAGTCTTTCCACACAATTCTTACATCCTCCTGCCCGCCACCCCGCAAACAGGCGGGTTGGTATTGCCCTGCCTGGCAGAGCAGCGGGCAGGAAGGCTGGTGCCGCTCTGAAGGTGCCCGCAGGCCGCCTCGTGCCATAGCCCCATCCCCATCGACCCTGCATTAACTGAAGCCCTGGGCTGGGGCGTACAGCACAGGAGCCGGCAGAAGGGCAGGCACAGAAAGACGCGACACGAAACGCAGTGAAGTCCATGACTGCCAGGAGTGGTACAGACTCGGCTGAGTATTTCCCATTGCTCCTTGGTCTCGGTTTCTGACTCCTTCCCTTTCTGCTGCAGCCTTATGGAAATCAACCTGATTAAAACCTGGAGCGGGAAAGGCCGCGCTGGGAGGTGAGCAGCACTCGGCAATCACTGCGAAACAGCAGCTCTGCATCAGTTACCGTCCCACGGGCACCCAGAGCCCTGAGCTCTCCCTCCCCGCTTGGCTAAATACTCACAAGTGTCCCCAGCAGTATCCTCACCGAGAACATTCACCTGCCCTTCCCTTGATTGCACTGTCAAAGCAAACTGCAAGGGAGACTGAGTGGTCTCGGTTTAGGGAAGGGCTGGAGAGTAAAGTAAAAGAAACTGTCACAAAAAGTCTCAAAAAATCGTGAAGTTCCGCATTGCCGAGCACTGTAGTGATGGAAGGACTCGAGAAAGCCCTGGGTAACGTCACCCAATGAGTCCCGGTACTTCCCCAGCAGCTTTATGTTAACATGAGCGAGTCCTATAGAGGACTAGTTCTGCGAGAAGCAAACACAGGCCTTATACACAGCCTCATCTCCATGGTTTCATCATTAGGTATTCTCATTAAAAACACTGTTTTATAAAAGCAAAGAACATTAACAGACAGAGATACCTTCTGTTCATTCCCTTGCACAGATGATAAGCAGCAGGAATACGGAGGAGAGATTTCCGGGTCTGAATCAACAGGAGTACCTGCCAGCTCACAAACTGTCCCACTGCCCCTTTCCCAAGTTCTCAGTTTCATACTACCTGGCAAGAAGGTTACCTGTTTGTTCGTTTGCTTGAGAAAAATGACTAAAAACCATTTTCCACATCTTAAAACCTCAACTTTCTGGGTACCACCCCATTTCTCCCTGAGGCTTCTGGCTGAAGACTCCATGCCCCAGAGCTGCCTCTTTCAGCGCAGCTTTGCTGCGGCCGGGGCGTTGCTGAAGCAGCTCTGGGCTGCGCCGGGGCGTTTCACAGCACAGCAGCTCGGCAGCTCACGGAAGCAGAAACGGCAGATGAAAAATCCCGGAGCCCGAGGTGGCCACTAGCCCGCACGGGATCCATGGGATCCACAGGATGCACCGCCAGCGGTGGCGGAGGGGCCACGGCCGCCCCGGGCAGCTCACGGCGACTCTGCCCGCTCTGCGGGATGCAGCACGCGGCCTTTTCTCTGAGTTGCAGAATATGTGAAGAAAAGGATCTGTTCTCAGCCCAGTTGTTTCTCCATATGAAATCAGTTTAGATTTGCATCACTCAGACTGTGCCACAGAAAGAAAGAAGAGTAAGGACAAAAGGAAAAAATCATCGTAAGAGCTCACAATGGAAAGACACAAGTGGCTGCAATTAGGCTAAATTGCCATTCTAGCCTGAACTTTCTTTGGAGAAGAATCTGAGTTCTCCCACACCCCAGGCTGCTGCTGCTGCCCGTCTGGAACAGAGATGCTGAGGAGGGACGTGCCACGACGCAGCAGCACCACACTTGGTGCCAGGCGAATCCCTGCTCACCTTCCTCTCCCTGCGTGACACCGCAAACAGGAACACTTAATGAATAACTGTAATGAGTAAACACTGGGATAGTATCTTTAAGGAGAGAAAAAGCCCAGGCTAACCGCAGAAATTTTGAACAAAGTCTTTATAACTACTACAGTCATTAAAGAAGTAACCTGCTGGCTGCTCTAACAAGCAGCAAGTCCTTAATGTCATGCAAATAAACCATTTTTATGTAGGAACACTGCGCGCTGATGAGGATCCCCTTGTAAGTGGCTGAAGAGCAGGAATTACTGTATTTCAGCAAAACACCAATTCCAGAGGTTGTGCATCCACTACTGCCCACTGTTTCAACACCACTTGAATGCCTGATAACAGAGGTAACATTTTTGGCTTTGCACTCAAGGTGGCAAGCATTTTTATACCTCTTTGCAGCTGCTTCATCACTATTTTCTGTTAAGGGCTCTTTGAAGTGAATTAATCAATGGCCAGTTTTAAACTGGCTGTAATCCAGCCTCCCCCCCACTGCAAGATTCTTCCAAAAGGAGGACAGCAAACTAACAAGCTAAACTGCATCCATCATCACCAAATCAATGGCTCGCAACCGGTTCAAGCAGCATCCAGGGGGCTGCTCTGGGAGGGCTCGGGAGGGACGTGGCCTCGGCACCCCTCAGCCTGGTGTCTCTCTGCCCACCAGCCCCACGGGGACGAGTGGCCGCCGCAGCGCACCTCCAAAACCAGCGGCAGAAGCCTAACGGGATGCCCACATTTTAGCAAAATATTCACAGTTATATTATTCCTTTCAAGGTGGAAAATTCTAAAGATTCGTTATTCCATACACTAATTTGGTGAAGTGCCCAAACTGCACAATTTAATGCTGCATCTTCATATATGCTGAGAAACAATATCCTATGACTAACTCGTTTAAAAAAAAGAAAAAGAAAAAACAGAAAAAAAGTCAATATTAGTATTTTTACTATCAGGAACTGAAAGAGCACAGGATATCTGAAGTCAGTGTTTCCCTACCGAGTTGAACTGTTCAAGGAGTCCGGGTTTAGCAAGTGCATCAGTGTGTTCAAAAAACCCACCATAACTGGCTCTGTAAATCATGGCATTATCGGGCTACAAAACTCCTAAACGCACATGCGGGCGGCACTGCACAGACACCGGGAGAGGCCGGGCAGCCGTGCTCGCCACCACCGCGCCACGGCCCGCAAGGAGACGGACACAGGGTGCTGCGACTCCGGCACGCTCCAGCCCACCAGGAGGGCTCTGGGGACACTGGAGCAGCCCAGGAGGGGCCCTGGGTGCATGACAAGGACACACAGGGAATGACTCCTGCTCCAAGCAGGGTCACTCCATCACTTTGGGAATTTACCACCGATTTCAAGTGTCAGCGTCAATCTCCATACAGAACTCAAGTAGAAACTGATGGAAAGGAAAAAATCAGGCTTTGTTCTGCAATACATGTCAGCATGGATAAGTCTGTTGCGAGACAACCACGCGCAGTACAGCGAGCAGGTTCAGAGGGTAACGAGCTGGGCACCCCGCGGCCAAACGCACGGCGCCTTGGGGAGAGGAGCGAGGGAACGTCCGCGCCGACACGGCACCGCGGGCGATGCAAGTGGGCACGCTGCTTCTGCAGCCCCTGCGGCGAGCTGGACGCGGCCTGCTGCGAAGGGAGGCAGTCTGCTCACCGAGCACACTCAGCAAGTGAGACCTCACCGGCTCCAGGCCCTTCCCAGCAGCAGCTCTTCCGCTGCCCTACAGACACTGCTGTGCCTGCTCCACACACCGGGTGCCCAGGTTTGCCTCTCCCGTCCCTGCTGTCAGAGAGCAGCACTGTCTTGAGCCCCTGTCCTGGCTTTCAGCGTGGAAGCATGGGGCATTTTTTCCCTTCTGCTCATACGAAATACAGTATTTTTTTAGGTGCAGCCAGACTGCTGCTGCACAGGCATCTCCCTGGTCTCCTCCTCCCTGCCATGTCGGTGCAAAAGCCCCAGCTCGTGCCTCTGAGTGGCAGCTGGCGTCCCACGTCATCTCCTTTGTGTTACCTCTCTGGCTAGAATTCCCATTTCTTTCCCCTCCCACCTAGGAAGACCAGGTGTCCAGACGCTACGTGAACATGTGTGCTGAAAATTATGCTAGACTTCCCCAAAGTCTAGGCAAATGTAGAAGCAGCAAAACAAGAGTGAGGTGCTCTTCCTCCCGGCCGAAACGGGCAGGAATAGGAATTCTGTCTCTCTGCTTTTTGGTAGTTCCCTTTTCTGTTGCCTAGGGCTGGTGCCAGCTCAAGGCGATGCAGAGGGGCATTGCAAACCGGCAAATATCCATGTGTCAGGTTTTCATGGAAGCTGCTTGTACAAGCACCTGTTTAATGATTGTCTTCACTGAAGTCTGCAGTATATAAGCAGCATTTCATACTCCATAAAATAAAAGTCTCACTTCATTTAATAGAGTATTTTTTTTATAAGTCATAAAACACTGAACTTTCTGTTTAAAGCATGAGAGAAGTTGTCTCAACTGCAGGCTCTGCCCTTAGCAAGGTGTAACAACTTACTACAGCCATCCCGGTCAGCTCGTGCTACCGAGAGACCACCAGCTCTGAACAGGAAAATTCAAATTCTGCAGCGGGTGGAACTTTCAACTGTAATTGTTGGGTTTCGGTCACTTATCTGCTTTTGAAAACCCACAGCTATCAACCATGAGGAAGAGCATCAGCTGATGAAAGCGGCGAGCTGAGGGGTCTCAGAACAGCTAGATACTGCAGCACGAGGCAGTGCCCCAGGGTGCTTGTACGTGAGGAATTCCCATTCCATCGACACAGTGAAATAACAGTCCTTTGCTGACTGCACTCTTAGACTCCCCTTTCTCCTCCTTACATGTTTTTCTTTCCTATATCCATTCTTTGCCAGCTCAGAGAGTGAAGGACAGTCAGACAAGTGCAAGGAAAAGCCCATATTTAAGGGTGATCTTGTGCCTCGTCAGCCCCTTTCCTGGTGATTATGAGCAGGGCAGGAGGTGCTGCAGCGTGAGTTATGTCTGCAGCTACCGAAGAAAAATGACACATTGGGGAGACTTCTTTTCCTATGATGATAGGGTCACCGTTCTTCTAGGAAAGAGTGGTTCATGGGTTCTTGATCAAATTCAATTGCCTGTTTTTTTGTCCTGATTTTTCCGCTGTGGTTTTAACTGAACATTGTTTAAAAGTCTAGAAAAGCAGCAAATTCCACATTGCTCCAGGTAACTCTTGAATTCTCCTGCTGTGGAAATGGGAGCAGGATTTTCAGTGCTTCAGATCTTGCATAAAGTAACCCATAACTGTGATCATTTATTTCTCCAAATGCTTCCTCCAGACAGGACCCAAAACAGACTTTCCAAGCGGATCCAATTTTAGTTCATCATAAAACTCTGCATATTCTGTACAAATTTGTCCTGAGTTATTTCCCCCATTACTACACGAACACAGGCAATAAACTGGCTCGAGACTGAGCGATCTGTCCCACTGGCTTTGCCCCTTCCCTGCTGCACACAGGGCAGGGGGTCCAGCCCATGCCAGCCCTGTGTGCACGGCAGCGCCGAGTGCAGCCGCCCTGGTTTCCCAAGAGTCTACTCACATGAGCAGCCTCAGCTTATATAAATATATAATTTAATATATACAATGTATATTACATATACACGCATGTATATGTATTCTTTTTAAACAGGAAAGTAGGGTACTCACTGGTTTACTATCTTCATACAAGGGCATCACGCAGACGGGCTGGAATTCATGGAGGCAGCTCAGGTGGGCAAACGGGACCTGTATTAAAAACTGCACTGGTGCAATTTGCTCTCGTGCAAATTTCAAGTCATTTTCCAAAACTTACCAAATAGAATGGAAAATGTAAAGTTTTCTAGATAGTTTTTAACATATGTTTGGATTGATCAAATCAACTCGTGCCCCCATAAACATCCTTAGCTCAGTAACAGCCTTCCATATTTAACTTCCAATTTGTTTAAATGCTTAAGAGGAAAGATGACTTTGGAGCCTCAATTTTGATTAACAAAAGAGCTGCTCTCACAGAAACAATGGTGACATTTTTGGCACAATGCTAACTGTGATGCTATCTCAAGAGCTCAGAGGCAATCCGGCCTGTTGTGTCAGACTTCTCTCCTTTGAAGTGGTTGGTTTTCAGTATTTCTATAAGAAGACCAAGAACAGCATCAGTAGAGAAGCAGAAGTGATGAAGTTAAAAACAAGACTAAGAGAAATTGGCAAAATGCCTATACATTTTCCTTAAAAGTGTTAGACATTGTAGAACTGGGGTTTAAAACCTTGTTAGCTGAAGGAGCCCTCCTGAATTCCTTCCTGGTCTATGGTAGCCGAGATTGGTGCACTGTGTCTCTATGACTAGATTTATGAGAAAGTCTCTTCTCACAACTATCACTAGCACAGCAAGCATTAGAATAAGGGAAAAAATATCATCAAACACAGTAACTGACTGTCAATTAACCAAGACATTACTGAGGAAGAAAACAGCTCAGAATTGATAGATCTGCTGGAGAAAATGGGGAAAACCACAGTTAAATGCAATAACATTTTTAAAGTGGAGCTGGAGAAGCACAGGTATTAAAAATACACACATTAAAATTATCAAAAAGAATGAAGGATTTGTCTGTATTCCATAACTCTTTTGTGTCTGATTAACTGGACATGTAGGTGGAAAAGCAGAATCTTTCCCTAACATACATGGCTTCATATTGTGAAATGATCACAAATGGCCATATCCTCATTATATGAAATGCTGCAGCGTCTTTGGAAGAGGCCTCCTCCTTGATCAGATTCTGAATACCTCAGGCTCCTTTTAGCCCCTTTTAGCAGCACGATTTCTGGCAGTAAATCAAATTGAAATATTTGGATTTCCGATGATAATCACATAATTCCAGAAACTGTATGTGCAATGCTTTATGCTACATGAATTTGATCACTTTATTGTTTGGAAACAACAATGTGTGTTTTGCATTGGGTTATTAAATGATTAAAACAGCATAATGAGTCAATTTAATGCTGGGAAAGATGCAAAGAAAAATAAATGCATGAGCAAATGATTCTGTCTATCAGATGCTTCTATTTTTTTTTTTTTTTAAACGGGAGAGGGATTATTTTGATATCTAGAAAGTCCATAAATTCATCTCTTGGGCTGTAGGGAGATAGATGGGATGGATCACTCTAGCTAGCTGGAAAGCATCAGCAGTCGAGAACCTCCTCATTTTCACTACAAAAGCGTTCGTAATGTGAAAAAGGGCACGGGCTGACGCTGTGGCGGAGAAACACGGGGCTGCCCTCTCTGACCAGCGAGACGCTCGTCGCTGCTCGAGGGAGCGGAGCGAGCGGAGCATCCTGCGTGCCCGCGCCAGGCTGGGCCCGCGGAGCCCTGCCCGGCCGCGGCAGCGCGGGGTCCCCTGCCGCACGCAGCCCACCGAGCCCAGGAGGCTCCGTGTCCAAGAGCGCGGACACTCCCTGCTGCCCAGGACTGCCGGGGAAGCCAGGCTGCCCGAACGGTCTCCCGCAGGCTATGCAGATAAAAGGTATTCTCTAGCAGGAGATTGCCAACCACTGGGCTATAAAAGGACTAGATTCGACACAAAAGATGTCTTCCAAAGACCTACCTGTTTGAAAAGTTACACTGTGCTCTTACTCTCCTAGAGGTCCCTATTTTGAGAGTCTCTTTGAGTGGAAAACCAAGCAATAACGGAATTCAAAAAAATTCCCATTAAAGTTTGCTGCTGGATACATAATTTAGCACACAAGCTCGCAGCATGCGTACACGTTCCTGGTGAATTTAACCGTGCCTACATTGCCCTAAAATATCAGACCTGTCCTCCTGCCATGCCACAGTCCTCTTCCGACAGGCTACATTTACCAGCAGCCTGGCCCCAGCGTACGAAACGCCTGGACACGCAGACTGTCCCGCGAGGAGGACACGCAGCGTTAACGCGTATCGCCAGGCTGTACGGCCGCCTGTAATCAAAGCAGCCAGGAGGAACGCGCATTCGCTCAGAGCTGAAGTTGCCGCTCTGAATTATGGATTCAATGAGAAACTGAAATGCAACGCAGCCCGCTCTGGCCAATGTGCATACCCTCTGCTCTCCTCAGGATAATTCTTACTCGAAAAACACGTCACGTCGTCAGGGCGCTCTGCAGCGCGCCTCGCTCCCAGGGCAGCTGGAAGGGAGCGCTCAGTCTGCTGGCTTTTTAAGCGGGGATAACGACGGTGACTTTCCTACGGTCAGCCAGCCCTGCCCTAAACCCATGTGTCAGCACAGGGGTTTCTGTGCTTATTTTTATATCCTGATTTGAGCAAGGTCCTGCTCCAGGCCAGCCCGGCCTCCAGGCTGTGAGCAGGGCTGGCCCCGGTGACCTTCGGGGGCTCTGCCAGCCTCACTGTGACTCCCACGGCTGCGACAGCGGGACCCACTGCCAGTGCAAGAGCCAGGGGAACGGCAGGGAGGGAGCAAGGGCTTCTTCCAGACCGGGTCACTGAAAAAGCCTGCCGCTTAGATAGGAGAAAATGTGCATAAAAATGACCAGGTTTTCCCAACCCTGTATGACACAAGGCTGAATACTCAACTGCATAAGAGAAACCACACACTGAAGAAATAACGAGCTGTTTGGAGAGAAACACTTTCTAGTTGTTCTTAAAGGAATAACAGTCGGTGTGATAGGACTATGAAGGACAACTGATGGATGATAAATGCCATAGAGTCAGATGGAATTTCAGACAGAGATACCAAGAAGTTAACACAAAAGCAAACAGTGCAGTGTATGTCCTTTGATGCCTGCAGAGTATTGTGTGTCACTGCTATATCCACACCACCACCAGCGCACTGTGCTATACATATCTATATGTGAATCGAGAGCCCAGCGCAGCCCCCACTGGTGCCCCAAACCCTGCCAGGTGCTGGAGACCCAAACAAACCAGGTCTGGGCAGCACAGGGGAGCCCGGGGCAGCATGAAGGGAGTGGGACACGCGGGGGTGCCGGGGGAAGCCTTGGTGCCCTGCGCCAGCTCCGCTCAAGGGCAACACGCAGTAAGGATGTGCAGCAAGAACACCCTGCCGTCCTCTCACTGGTCACCGTGCTATCTGATGAATTATTGTTGTCTCTGACAAATTATTCAGAAATACCATTTTCATTATCTGAGTAACTTTATGAACGCCAACACAGTGCTCAGTCTATAATTAATTGCACAACTGCTTCATCAATAAATATAATATTTGTGACAACTGTTTCATCAATAACTGTAACATTTGTGAATTAGCAGCTCCGGGGCCGCCCGGCTCTGCAGGCTGGCTCGGCTCAGGGCAGGGGAGCCCAACCCCAGCCCAGTGCTTCCCGCCTTCCAAACCCGCCATCCTCAGCGGGCAGCAGCACGAGCAGCCCGTGCCCATGGCAGCGGGGTCCGTGTGGAGCCCCTGCTTTCCACGCAGGGCAGCTGTTACTCGGGGTTGCACCTCCGTCACCACCTGCCCGTGGCAAAGGGCACAGCTAAGTGCCACCACGCGCTGTGTCACACGCTGTCACTGCAGGGTGACCCGGAGCAGGGGATCTCCAGAGGCTCTCGGAGCTCTCCGGAGAGCAGGAAGGCTCTTAGCGCTGCCAACAGCAGGGATCACGGGCTGCTGCACCCCGCGGCCTCACAGGCTGGAAACAGCATGTGTTGGGGTGGGTTGTCCTCCAAACTCAGCCAAGACCCATGGGGAGCCACTTTGAAAGCATTTTTCAAACCAAGTATTTTAAAGCTCTTGAATTGCAAGATAGGACAAATTTTATTACTAATACAGTTACACATTCCTTTCCCCTGCAGACTAGTTTTCATCCAAAACCCACAGAACCAGGAACTACTCCTGTACTGGTGAACTAGGAATCTCTCGGATGGTTTGAAAATGCTCGGGTCTACTAGAGGTTTCACATAATTACAGTGTATTTCCTTTGCATCTGGCCATATGAATGCCAGGCACACACTAAGGTCTCACCCTGCAGCATGAAAGCACAGATGAAATAGACAGGCATCTCCCCCAAAGAGTTTAGAGGAAGCCAAAGATCTAAATGGCAAACCCCAAAAAGGTCTGTGCGGTGAAGTGCCTGCACAGGGCTCCCTGAAGCAATGTGTACAGTTTTTAAAATATAGTATAGCTAAAGAAGCAGCAGCATAACGACAACAGCGCAACTGTTGTCATTTTTTAGAACAGAATGGAAATATTTTTGTTTTGCTTCCTCTTTGGAAGATCTGCAGATACATATTTTACAAAGAAAGGTTAGACAAATCCATAGCAAAAAAAAGACAAAGCAGTGTGCAAGCCTTTAACGTGCCGGGAGCCCCAGCTCCCCACACGCAGGGGCCTTCTGTGGCGCGCGGGATGGCCATAGCCGCCGCACAGCCATTCCCAGGTGAGGAATTTCTTTCCAGGCTCTACTGCCTCCAGGTGTGGAGCTCCAGGCCCACGGCACCCCAGGCAGCCAAGGCACTGCCCCCTTCTTCACTTTCCAATGACTCTACCCGCGCTCTCCTTTCAAACCCTGGCTCCATGAAGAGCTCCACCTCAGTTTGCTTTTCCCTGCGCTCCTTTCGCAGTGGAGCTGGTCTCACAGCTCATTGCCAAAGGCTAATTTTCTCCATCAGTGAATTTTGTCCCTTTCCCATATGCATGAGGAGCGACCGACCTTCTGCGTGGGGGGACAAACCAACAAAACAAAGTCAGGAAACCTTGACAGAGGTGAAGAGCTAGATATTACTGACTACTGCGTTATCCACAGTGCTCGGCTGCCCCCAAGATCTGTTACTAAGGGATCCATTTTGCCTCTCCCCAGGTTGACCATTCTGGAGCACCACACCATCCTGGCTGCTTGGAGGCACCACGAGAGAAGGCCCAAAGGTTCATCCCTGAGCAACGCTCTTCCCAATGCATCAACACAGGGAGCATCAGCACAGGGAGAAGCACGTCCAGGCGCAGGTTTGTGTGTGCAACGGAGGGCACAACGGAGGACAACGCACCGCAGGGCCAGCGATGCCACTGAGGACATGGAGTCCTCCATGGGGCTAACCAAGATGCACAAAAAAACTGACTGAATGGATTTCAGAACTGTGTGTCAGATAAGGCCTTCCCAGCTGGACTAATCTTCCAGTACTCAGCAGAGCACAGCTCAGTAAAGTGTGTGTATTCCATACAGTGGGCCTTCTGCAGGAATCCAGGGGTTGAACAGAGCACTGCAGAGTGCTGACAAAGCCATTGCGGGGCTCCGGGGTCTGCAGCGCAGCAGACCTTGCTGTTTGCATGCCCGCGGGTCAATCGCTTAGCTCTTGAGTGCAGCATTAAAATGCACGTGAGCAGAAACAGCTCAGCTTCTGTTAACATGTGCAGAAGCCTTTGATCAGTGTTCAAACCCAAACAGAAAGTCAAACCTGATTCACGAAGATTTCTTTATCAGGGCAGTGGAAACTCTCCTTTGACTTCTATTAGGAAGCTGGATAAATCTGGGGGTATAGAGCACGCTGATCATTTCTAGCAGTATTTATTCCTTGGTTACAATAGTGCTGAAGCACTGCTCAGGACACAAGAGCAAACAGCAAGTTCAGCTGGCAGCTACCTCACTGTGTGGCTTTATGGCTCATGACTGTGCAAGACCAGGAACTGCAGCCCTGCTCTTCCCATGTAATGTCTCTCCTTCCTAATTATAAATAGCTCATATAATTCTAAGCTAAACATAATATTTTTCTATGCAGCACATCAACTGCACCTGGAAAAGGCTGTGCTTAAGCACAAAATAAAAAGGAAAAATAATTAAAATAAATCCACACAGCCAATGCTTTCAAAAGGGTCCAGGTTTACCTGTGAGGCCCAGCTGCAAGACTAGAGATTTGTTGAGAAGGTCCTGGCTGCACCCAGGGTCTGTGGTGCTCACGGCATGAGGACGTGCAGGTGGTCATTTCTCAAGAGCAAGCGTTTGTCAGGAGATCTCAGGTACATGGAGCTGCTTTCAAATCAGCTGTGTCTAAGGCATCATTCAGCAGAGCTAAGGTACGCCCACGCTTTTCTCTCTCTAATTCTGTCCCCTCTCTGAACAGAAAGAAAAAAAAAAAGAAGTGCAAAGACCCACATATAAACAGAACTGGGACAGGCAAGGACAGCAAGGACCAGGGTGGCAAGTACTGCGAGGCAGGCGGAGGAGCGTCAGAATCAGTTAAGGTGAGCAGCACAGTGCTTAGTAGAAATAGCAAATACTGGCACAGATTTTGTGCTTGCTGACAAAATCTTTTATTTTGACAGCGCAGAGTTTCTGTCTCCTTCCTCCACCTCGGCTTCTCATGCGTTCCTTACCTCCCACTCTAGCAGCTAGGGCATCACATAGAGCTCAGCCTAGATGAACAGTGAAGGTGGGTTTCTATATTTTCATTTGCATCTTGGAAGTGATAGGTAGCTCTCTTGTGGGTAGCCCATCACTGCTACAGCTTTCCCAGATGAACTCATTTCTGATAGGCACGGCAAGCATGAGCTTGTAACCCACGGGCCAGGCTGCTGGCAGGAGCCTTTCAAGGCATTTTGCACCCTTGAGATCATGACTGTTTGTTTGGAAACCACTGATACAGCCAAAAATGTGTCTTTTCACAGAAGATATTAAATGTGCCTTCACAGACAACACAAACAGACATAAGCTCCTCTCTCACCCCCAGGTCAGACACCACAAGTTAGCAGTGTGGCCTGGGGCAATGAGCTGGGTTGGGGGCCCTTCACCTCCTAACACAGTTCTCAAAAGCCAGATGCACCTTGGCTTGAGATGGATGCAGATGGCAGCTCTGCAACACTCCGACACCTGAACACGCCAACCGCTTTCTGCACCCTGAGCAGCTATTTGGACAGAGGCATTTCTCTGGAATCTTTCATTATTATACTGATTTTGGAAATCATCTTACCTGTCTCTCTGACAAGAGAAACAGCGTACCTAGCTCCAAGAACCCTTCCTGGACATTTTCCTCCTCCTTTTTTCCTAATCCTAATTGCTATTAATAGAACTCTTATTCCTCAGCTCCAAAATGCATCACTGCGGGCTTTCTCCCACACGTCTGAGGATGGGTCAGGAAGCTCCCTGAGGATTTTCTTCAACGATGGGTAACCAAGAACGTTACAGCTCTTTGTAAGGGAAGGCAATGCCCTCAGCGGGGTGCACAGTCCAGTGCACAGCACAGGAGTGGGACGAGGTGCCCCAGGTCCCTGCACAGGCAGAGCCAGCCCCACCGCACAAAATGGGCGCTCCCCACAGCTCCCCCATAGCAGCTGAAACGGGAGATAAAGGAGAATTATCGCAAGGACGCCCGAGCAAGCTGCGCTGCTCTGCGACCTGCCGCTTGTTTTGATAACAAGCCCATGGAGACCATGCATGCTTAATACTTTCATATGCAGATGAGTTTCTATTCTTAGGACTTTTTGAGGTCTTATTTACTAGCAGGGCAAGCAGTAAGGTTTGCTTAGAACTACAATGTGTTTCCCAGAATAAACATAGGAGTGGGACACCATTGACCCTACACATTTTCAACATATAAAAGCAGAGCTTCCACACATCTGCAGGACAAAGAGCCTCCAGAAGAGTCACCGCAAGGTGATTTCATGAGAACAGGGTAATTATTGTCTCATCAAACGCACACTACCGTAACTTTGAATGAGGGAATGAGAACAACTAGTAAAATTATGTGCTGTAGTAAAGTTTACTTTTTGTCTCTAATCTTGTTTCCAGTACCTGGTAATCTGCTCTCTCAATCCTTTGACAAATAAATAAATGTGGGCTTTAGTTTAATGATGAAGTGTTTCTGATGTTGGGAATGGAGGTAAACCCAAAGAAAACAGAAAACAGTCATTATATTCAGCCTCCCAGCAATCGCCTGCACACAGTGAAAGTGGGTTAAAGAGGCATTTAAAAGCAGGACCATTCACTGACTAAATGTCTCCTTTCCACTGCTGGACAGGCCAGCGTGCTCCAGAATGGGGAGTTTTGTGTGACCACAACAGGCTGTTCAGGCCCTTGAACCGAAAATGACCATTTCCACTTCATATTTGCTTTTGCGTTACTTGTAGGAAGGAGTCCAGAGCAGGCTTCAGAGCAGACAAACTTGCAAACTCCAGAGCCCCAGGGAGACCCAGTGCAGGTAGGCTGCTGCTCTGCCTGCTTCCTTGCACCGAAGAGCAGCTTTTGGCAACTTTGCAACATTATTTTCATGTTTACCGTTATCTCTACAATGGCAGTAAATTAACTATACATCATCTACTGCTAATGCTGGAAACAGCAGATAAAGCAACTTTGCTAATTCAAGCTTTTATGAATGCCAGCATCTGCATCAAAAGTTAAGATTAGACTCCCTCAGAGGGTGAGAATCACTATCCAGGCCTGAAGCTCCTAACAACTAGGACAAAAATCTAAATCCAGAAGGCCAGACTAAGAAAAGCACCACCCATTAAAAAGTAAAAATACATTTTGCTTCTCGCTTAAGCACTGTGGCACTGATTCTCCTCTCACACCACATCTTAACCAGCAGCATTTTGCAGACTCGAGTGGAGTTATTCCTGTTTTGTCCGGTGTAACGATACAGCAGCTTCATCTCTGCAGCCTATCTAAACAGATAAAATTTCTGACTCTGAAATATGCAGTAAACGGCATATTCTACAGCAGAGCGAATAAATTAGCATTACTAAAGTGAAAATATCATCAATGTCAAATAGCACTAGTGGAAATCCTAGATCATACTGGCCTGTATTTATGACTTTTTTAAAAAAATTGACATCCAGGGCACGTACATGGAGAATAATATTTCTTGAGGAGGAAAGCTGGAAAATGCCGTAGCCAAGGCAGGACGCACTGGCGAGGCAAGGTGCCGTGAACGCCGTCCCCACTGAAATTAACGGCGAAATTCCTGCTAGTTTGAGCAGGGCCAGAGCTTCACCCGGGATAGTGTGAAACACCCAGGCTGTCGGGAGCGTCACCAGCAGCGAGGCGACAGCAGCACGGCAGTAATCAGAGCACCGGGAGGCTCAGCAGCACGCGGGGCCAGCGCTGCTCCGCGTTTAGCCCACCTGACTGACCGCGTGTTTGCTGCAATCCCGCACAGAATGGTCTTACTTTTTATTTTTTTCTCCTCAGAAGCGAGCTTGTGCCTATTTCTTAAATTTCTCAGCAACAAAAGAAGTGTTTCGAGAGCATCCTGCGTAAAAATACCAAGTCTGCTGTATCCCGAATGCGCTTTGGGGCCTCTGGGGATTGCGCGATGAGGGAACTCCGAGTCTTACCTGGAAGGGGAGGCGGATGGAGCTGGGTCTGACCGTGGACACCGGCCCTTTCCGACGTCCCTCAGCCTGGCCAGTGAGCTGGGCCTCGCCACGGCCTCCAGCCGCGGGGAAAAGGCACTGTGTGTGGAAAAGAAAACAAGAATTAAAACCAAACAGGGGAAACCGGCTGTACACGGCCCTCGCGCAGAGCAGGGCCTGAGGTGCCAGCCCTGAGGCGATCCCTGGGGCGGAAGGCGCCGCTGCTCACCCCGGCCTCGGCGTCCGCGCGGGAGGCACCGGACCCGCCAAAGAGACATCGTTTCCTTTCGGGAAGTTGTACAAAGTGTTTCTGAGCGCTCCTGGTCAGCGCTGCGGCCGCCTCGGGGCCCCGCTGGCCCCGCTCGAGCGGCGGGAGGGCGGCGCTGCAGAGCCGCCTGGTCCTACTGGCCCTAATGGCTGCAACGGCCACAACGGCCCCAACGGCCTTAACGGCCCCAACGGCGGCCCCAGGCCGATGCCGCGGGTGTCGCGGGGAAAGGGGTCACTTCCAGCCATCCCATGGTGCGGGTGGCGCAGGGACAGGGACAGGGACACCCGTGGGGGCCGCACAGCCCCGTCCCCGCGGCGGGAGCCGCGCGCTCAGCGTTATCGGGCGAGCGCAGCGGCTCGGTCGCCATGGAAACTCAGGCAGTTCAATCTGTTTCGCTTTCATTTATTTATTTTGAATAGCAGCTCATTATTTATTTGTTTCCTACGAGGACAGCCCCGCATTCCCGCTGGGTGCCACCTCAGGCGGGAGGGTTTGCTCCCCGCCGGCCCGGCCTGTGTCCTCGTGCCAGAGACCCACCGCATCCACCTCCATCGTGAGGCGTCAGGAATGTCGTGTGTGCCAGCCTGCAGGGGAGGGAGAGCTGCTGCCAGGCCTGGCCAATGGAAGGGTCACGAGTTAGGAGAGGACACAGGCACGTGGCCTCCTCGGGAAGCTCCTCGGGAAGCTCCTCGGGAAGCAGGACATCACCATCTCGCTGTGCGGGAACGGGCTCTACTGACAGCAGCAAGAGAGCCAAGGACACGGGAGGGGAGGATGAAGAGGGAGGAAAATGGAACAGAGGAAGAGGAGGGAAGGGAAGAGCAGAGAGAGGTGTCGCCTCATGCCTCACGGCTACACAACTTCTCCATAGGTTGGTAACTGGGCTCCATGCAGCGCTTTGCAAGAGAGCTGCAAGTGTCCCGGTGCTCCCACGCCACGAGGGTCTCCCAGGAAACACGGACGGGACATGGAGAGCGGCTTGAGTCCAGGTCCCTGTCCCGGAGCCGCACGGACAGGGGCTGCCCCTGCGCTTCACCCTCTCGGATCATCCGTATGGAGAAGTTCCCTGCAAGCGGAGCAATGTTTGCTCAACCTTTACCTAAACTTGGCTGCATATTTTAAAAGCACTAAGTGGCCCCAATAGGTATTTAATTTGTTATTTTTGCCAGCAAACTTGGTGCGTTCCCCCGAGATCATCTACCAGCTGGTGAATGTTTGTGCTTGAGATCCAAAAAGCTTTAGTTGTAGAATTTACGTTCAAGGCAGAGATATTTACTTATTTACAGTACATGCAGGTAATACATGCAAGTATTGCTGCAAAAAACAGCTCTTTACCTTTGCATTGCTGAAAGATAAGAGATGTTGTGAGCTCAGATACAAAAGTTACAAATGTGCTGCTTAGAAATATCACAGCTAGAGATATGATAATGATGTGCTTTAAATTTGCTACCTACCACGCTGCTATCTAGGGAAACGGCGCAGGCTGAGATGTAGCTGCCTTTGGATCCCGCCTTTTCTGTTTACCTGCTCAGCTGTCCTCAGCTTCGCGGCGACGGCCACCGACTCCCATGGAGCAAAAAGCAGAGCTTTGAGGCTGAGGAACACAGAGCACCAAAGCACAGAAATCTAGGTTGGCTTTGGGTAGAGGAGGGGAGTGTTTTTGAATGCATAAAAGAAGGTTCAAAAGAAAGCTAAAGATGCTTTCCCTTTAACTCATCTCTTTTTAACATTAAAAGAGCTGTATTTGTCCACTGTTTAATCTCAGATTTATCTCTGCAGGTGCCTGGCGATAGGTGCAGGAGGTCTGTGATAAAAGCAAACTTTTCTTCATGAGCTACGAGTGTGATTTTTATGCAGGCCGCTATAAACTCTTTCTTTATGTTTCTGCCTCTGTGCTGGAGGAGTTGGCAGAGAAGCAGTTTGTTAAAATTCGGCTCAGACCATCCTCCCTGACAACCGAGGGAGAAAAAGGTAGGCTGGAAAAAATCCACCTCACTGAATCATTCCCCTCTGAGTCATCGGAGGGGTTCTCCTAAAAAACAGGGAGAAAAAGCTGTCCTTTATACAAGTGGAGAACAAATAGAAGAAAATCACAGACATCCTTCATAATAAATACCAAACTGATGAGAAAGGCGTGAACTGATTACTCTTCCCTTTCTAGGTCACATTAGAGGAATGCGGCTACGTAGGTTTCATTCCCCGTTAAAAGCTGGGGAGTGCTGGGAGAGGCCAGGTGCACAGGCTTCCATCCAACATCCACAGAATTAATTGCGATACTAATTTCTTCCAGCAGATGAGATGCATGGGAGCGTCGTGCATGTGTCCTTTTTGGAAGCAGTGGGCTCACACGCTGTAGAAATAACAGAGATCTACAAACCTGACTCTGGCCTTGGGTACTGCTGCAGTGGAGGGGCCTCCAGCCCAACATCCCAGTGGTGTCACCCGCACCCGCTGGGATTAACCTTCCTTTCACATTCACTCACGTGCAAGTTTGCCGAAAGGAAGTTAAGGCCTAAGCAGAGCGGCAGGGAGGAGGCACCCATGGTGCGGCCGTCCCTGGGTTCTGATCACAGTCATGCGGGGGACAAAGCACTGAGTGATGGCAGGAGCACGGCCAGGATGGACGAGCTGTGCAGACCCCCCAAACCAACCACGGTGAAGCTGAACTGTGCACATGTGGCCTGGGAAATAGGTAGAGGAAGCAGCAAGAACAGGAGCGACTCCCAGAGCACTACGGGGGTCTGAAGTCCAGCTAGGATGGTCTCTTCTGGGAGATACACTCTGGCTCAAATCAAAAATTGTTAAAGGAAACCAAGGAGCTAAAGTCAAACAAGTAAACGGAGTATATCAACCCCGTCTGACAGAGAGATCTGATTCCAATGGGTTTACCTTCTTTTCAAGCCCCTTAAGATGGTTCAAGGCCCAGCGAGGTTGTCCTGATTTCAGTGAGGAGCCAAGCGCAGGCTCAGCGGGAGCAGCACCACGCGGACCCGAAGGATGCGGCCGCTCTGGAGGACACCACGGAGCTGAGGAGATGCTGAGATACCTGCGGGTGTGTATGCACATACACACATAGAGCTCAGTATATATGTATATATACATATATATACACATATATGTATGCATCTGTTCACAGCCACAGCAGAGGCCCCTGATGCTGGAGCTCTCCCATCCCTCATGCTCTGTCTGATGCTGCAAACAGCCCGACAACAACCTGCATCTGGGCTGTTTTGAAACCCCAAGCCATTAAGGGGCCTGCAATAGGATGAAGTACCTGGCCTTTGGCTCTGTGCACAATGTTAACAGCACCACGTAAATCAATTATCTCATGCTGGCCTAAAAATAAGCATTAGAAATTATTCAGAGTGCTGAATAGGATTTTGCTTCCTCCTCACACTTAGTCATAAAACTCTTTAATCAATATTAACGTTGTAAAACCAAGCACGTTTCTGCTTTTTGCAGAGCGCAGGTCTATTACATGCTGGAACTGCGGTTGCTTTTCCGTACCTGCTGTTTTGTGGAGGACATGCCGTAGCGTGTGCTGCTTTAGTTGCCATGGCAAGGAGGCGGGTTTCGCTTCTTCGGTTGCAGAGTGAGTTGTTTGGAAGGCCCCGTTAATTGCAGCATGCGCTGCTGGGCACCAAGCAGCTTCCCTGGACACGAGCAGCTTCCCTGGACACAAACTCCTGGGCTGCAGGAGGCCGGGAGGGGATGAGCCACCACGGAGGCTGCCCCAGGAGCACCCATGGTAGAAGCACATGGGGATACGCGCAGCACGGAACAGCAGTGACGGGAGCAGCACCACACGCCGGGACTGGCCTCAAGGCTTGGGAAATACCTCGGAATTCGGAAGAGATCTTCCATGGCCATGGTTTCACCCCTGGTTCTTTAGGCTTTGGTTTTTTTTCCGTTTTATCTATCAATTGGGACAGAACAGAGCCCCAAGGGGATTGCGCGGTGCTGGGTTTGGCTCAGCGTGACAACCACCTTGTGAGGCCACACGTGGCCAACTGGGGTCCAAAACGCCTGCTCCAGTGAGTTAGTCTTATGGAAATGAACAAAATTGTTCTTTCTGTGAATGACATATCTGGCTGCACACCACATTTTTAATTTATTCCTGATAGGTACAACCAGCTTATACACATTCATTCTTAATTTTCATTGTTTCCTAACTATAAATAAAAAAATGCTACCTGTTCTACAATAGTGATACAGTAGTAATAGGTATGGAGGTGAATACTGCCATAAATCACTATTAATTATTCACTGAGTGGTTGTACATAAAAAGAAATAATGGTCCTGGAAGGGCCGAACTCCCGGGTTGGGTTTACAGAGCATTACCTGCCAATTAACTGGAAGATGTTTTCGGTGCAGAAAAGCAAAGACTCTACACGTTAATTTTTGATGGGGAGAAATTCTGCAGATCAATTTAACATGAATATTAAACTTGCTGTGAATAAACATTTCATTAAAATGAAAGTTAATTTTTCATGTTAGCACATCTATTTACTTTTCTGTCAGTCTATTATAATAAAAACACAGAAATCCATTCATCAGAGAATAGCACACTGAAAAACTCGGGGAAAATAAACCCAGAACTTTTTTTCTCTGCCTATATTGCAGGTGATTCAAATTGAGTAAAACAGATAAAACTAGACTAGCTTCTTATTTTTGTTTCTATAACCTACTTGTTTCAAGCTTGTGAATTGAGAGTGAGAGAAAGGGCTCAAGTGAGAGCAGGGCTGTGCCGGGGAGGAGCCCTCCAGCAGCCCAGGGCGATATTCAGGACTTGCTGTAAAGCTGTTATCCCTTAAACGGTTCAAATGATCGATCACAGCTCCATGCTATAGATTTAAGGTGTTCCTCAGAAAGAGCAATATCATTCGGCTGTGATATTAGCAGATCGATAACCCCAAATCCTCACTAATGATGTATTGGTCTCTTCAAGTGGATGGATCAGCTTCAGTGCAGGGGCGCTGCCCCAGCACAGCCGTCCGCGCTGCCCGGTCCCGGGAAACCGCGGTGCCGCTTACGGGTGAATTTATTTCCTCATCGTTCAGCCAAAACTGCTGGGTGATGCTCAGAGTTGTTAGCCTAGATCTTTAAAAAATCCACGCCTCCAAAAGAAGGTGTTGGCTTATAAATCAGGAGACTTCAAAAAAAATCTAAAGCTGAACCTTTGTATGGATTTGAAAAATAAAATAAGATTACTCTCATTTTCCTTCCAGCATTTCTTTGCCGTTTGTTTTTGACGGCAAGCTGGGAACTCCCAGCTCAAGCTGTGTTTTGGGCTTCCTGGAGAAGCCCGGGCAGCTCCGGACCATGCGGAGCGGCCGGGCGCTGTGGCAGGAGCCCAGCATCCGCACGCCCTGTTGGACCTTTCCAAGGTGCTGACACACGAGGAGCCTGCACGGCTCCCATCCACTCCCTATGTGAAGCGCTAATCAGAGGCAGGAAACAAACAACAGATGATGCCAAATTTAGAAATGCAGCCTCAGCATTAGTGGGTGTCAAATTAGAAATGGAAAAAAAAGAGATTATAGTCGAGGAACAGAGCTTTAGTCTGCCGCAGGGAAACTGGGACACGGGGAGCCTGTCCGGAGCGAGATTCCAGACGGACACAGAGCAGCTGAGAGCAGCCCACTCAGGGGAAGGGCAGCAGAGCCCCATCCGCACGCAGCCCGCGGCTGCAAGCTTAGACACCCTCCAACCACTGCTCCAGTGCTCTAAAGATGTTCTTAGGATAAGACTCCCTGTATTTCAAGGATTTCTACTGAAACCCGCCGGACTGTTTGTAATGCATAGTGCAAAAAGTACAAAACACAGCCGCAGTTTTACAACAAAGCCTCCACCTGTATTTTCACCTGTAGTTTCTGTACAAATGTAGAAGATATTTCAATTCTTTCAATTCCTTCAATTTTTTCAGCTTGAGCAAGGAGCTAGGCTCATTGCCTCCAATAGGAAATTTAGAGTGTGAAATCAGTTGCATATCCAGATGGAGAGAGAAGATTATAAAGAAGTTATGTGGTTTTCACAAATTTTAAAAATAAACCCTGGCAAATATATTTAGTGTAAAAAAAAAAAAAAGCAGAATATGTCAGTAAAAATCCTTTCCAAGAAGGTGGGCACTGAGGAGAGCAGCTGCATGGGAAGCAGCAGGCAGACACCCCTCGCCCCAGGCACATCCCTGCTCCCCAAACCTGCACGCAGCGAACGCCCGTCCTGCCCCTGCCCCGGAGCAGCCCCAGGAGCTTCACAGACATCCCTGGACCTGCTGGGAGCCTCAGCGACCCTCCGGCCTTGGCTCCCTGCCTTATTCAGGTCCCTATATATAGCTGCTTTTAACTCCACACTCCTCAGCTCCCGGCTTCTCTATTTCTGGCCATAACCTCTCACTTCAGCTAGCTCCGTGCTTGCTATTTTATGCCATCAGTATTGTTTGAATCTCTGTCCTTAATGTTCCCCTTTCAAAGGATGGATTTTGCTCTCCATCATGTCTTGCACGTTGCAGTAAATAAATATCTGAAATTCTGAGTTTTCGCATTATCTTTGTATTCATTGGCCACATTTGCTCAGAGCGACTTGCTGCAAGGCAGCACAAAACCCAGGCTGCAGTTTGCACACGCAGCGTGTGCCGGCACGGAGCCCAGCACAGACCCCCCGGCCCTGGTCATGGTTCAGTTGTAGGGGGGTAGTTTGGGGGTCTCACCAGCCCAGCACCGCCTGACCCCTGCCTAAAGGGTCTGGTTTTGCTCAGTATCTATTAATGCAAACCTCCCTGCCTGCACAAGCCAGCCGATTAGGCTACTCCAAACTTCCCTCCAGTATTATTCCTCATCCATATTGTAACGGCTCCTCCCACCTTGTTGAATCCCTTCTTTTATGGGCTCCATCCGTGCACTTTAGTGCCTCACTCATCATCATGATTTAGACAGATCTCGGCTGCTCGATGATCCATCTCAGCGCTCCTGACACCTCGTTGCTTACTCGGCCTGTCTTGGACACAAAGGGAGCTTTAGCAGATTGTTATTCTCGCCTTTCTGTGCTGGAGAGGAGTATTTTACCTTCAGTCCTTTTGTTCCTTCCTTCCTTCCCTCCTCGTTTGTCATTTCTGGTCAGCCTCCACCCGCTGGTCAGTGATCGGTCTCTGCGGCTCCCTCCCGCACTCCTCTATCGCTAATTATTTTGGAGATGTTTCATGACGACAACTCTCGTCACTTAATTTTCTTGTCCCTCTGCAGAACACTGCACTCACCTGGAAAAAGAGCACAGGAATGAGCTGCATCGGGGACCGGCACCTCGAGCGACACAAACCCGGGAGCCCGAGCGCGTCCCCCTGCTCCAGCGTCCGCCCCGCGCTGCTCCCGGAGCTCCCGAACGAGGGGGGCTTCGGCTGCCTGAGTTTCCTTCCAGAATATCCTTCTTTGCAGTAACAAACAGACACTTCTCACGCCAAGGATAAATCCGGTGCCAGATGGGATGCTGTGACCTACATTTTATGTATATTAGGTTTCTGGTGCTGGTAATGAGCAGCGAAACCTTGCAGTATTATCACTTACCAGGCAAAATTTTTTGTATTGCTTCCATTCTTCGGATGATACATGGAATTTCCAGAACAAGATGTATTTTGTGTAAATTTACCTAAAATACTGAACCTTCTATGAATATTACCAGTAAAAAATATATACTGTTTTAAAAACATGCCTGGAAAAGCGTGTTCTTTCATAAGAATTTTTCTCTTTTTTGTTTAGGAAGTGCAAGGCCCTTGAAAAAAAAGAGAGCCAAGGATACCCCTCGCTCTTCTCCAGCTAACAGAGCAAGATGCCACATCCAAACTGGCTCAATAAATGCCTGGGCACTTTCCAACGAGCCATCCATTATCCTGCAATTCTGCCCACATTTCCACTCAGCAATTCCCCCAGACAGACCCTTGCTGCTGTCTCCCCATTTGTGCACAGTTTTTGCCTGCTGTGTTGTGTCACGCGATATAACACACCACAGTTCTTGCATCTTCTCCCAAACTCTGGGAGTCTCTCTGGTTTGAGCATGTTCTTATAGCACATAGTGCTCTTGCTCACTCCTTTCTGCCGGTCTTGTTTTAATGTGTTTTATTCCAGATCATGTCCACGGCACTCTGTGCCTCCAACATCCCCAGCTCCCGGTATGGCACACGGTCATTGCCATCCAGGTTGGCTCTCGCATCCCTCCCCAGTTTGTCTCTGAACTTCCCGGCACAGTTTATCCTCCTATCAGAGGTTTGCCCAGCCCTTCCGGACTACAACACTCTTATTCAGGTCGGCTGTGGATTCCTTTTCCTTCTGGGTCCCTCAGCCTCACGCTCAGTGCAATATTCTTGAGTTCCTCCAGGATTGTTTCAGCGTTAGAGACACCTGTTGAAGGAACCAAAGCTCTTACAAAGAAGCTCTCCCTTCTCCCCAAGAAGCTTCTCCCTCCCGCTCGCCCCTTGTTTCAGGCCCCAAGGAAGGGCCTGGAGACACTTCCCTCCTCCTCCTACCCGAGCTCTCAGTCTCTGCTTTCTTCCCCAGACGGTTTTTACTAAGTCCCTTTTTATCCCTTGTAGCATGTGATGTTCAGCAATTAATCTGGACTTGAATAACTCTGAAGAGATTTTCATTAGCTAAAGATTCTGCTTTAAAGATAAATTCCTTCATGTTTCCCTAACTTCTCCCCAGACCTCTGAGGAGTACAGCAGTTTAAAGGACAGTTTCCAGTGTCAGAGGATCATGTACAACAGAAGTGATTTTGTACAGCGCAGATGGCTATTCCTGGCTATTTCCACTCTTGCATAATTTCGAGGGGTATATAATTAATATCAGGAGTGCCCTAAACATCAGCTACTTATTCATTTCTTGATATACTAAAACCAGTAGCTCAGCATAAAAAATATGAATATCCTAATGAAATGCTCCATTTTATGCTAATCACCAGCCAGAGCCACACAGATGGTTTCAGTGCAGAATTTTCAACCCAGCCACGTTACTGAAACGCCAGCCCAAAGGGCTCTGTTCCTCGGAGACAAGAAGTCTCTAGTCTGCTGAGGTCAAGTACTGCAGCTCCTCTTAGTCCAAATTCATCAGTGCGGGGAAGTGTCTCAGCATCTGAACTATCTGACCATCCTTCTTCTTTCTTTTTCACTCCATTCTTGACGAGGGATCAGGGGAATATTTTTCAATGGATAAAAAGGTATTCACAGGGAGGAAGTACTATATCTTTTCTCTAGAAGCCTGATTATGGAAATCCGATTCTTCTCCTCCCCACACCTTTCCCCGCTCACAGGGATGTTGGCTAATGTGACAGGTTATGTAAGATGAACATGTCCAATAAGTACTGAGCAATTGAGTATTGAGAATGAGTGAACTACAACCCGCAACGGAGCCTCCTGGACAGCTCGTGCTTGCCGGGAGGATGTGGGCTCAGCATCGAAGGGCTGAGGAGGACACGGACCGCAGAACCGCAGCCAGGGCCGACAGGGACGTGACCCCGCAGGGGATCGCTGTGGAGCTCCCCAGCGACCCGGGTTCTCGGCATCCCTTGCACTGCGGGTCACCGGCATCAGCACGGGGCTGGAACCGTGATCGGGGCACAGGCTCCGTCCAGCGCAATGGCGGCAGAACTGGAATTACGAAGGACAACACCGGAATTGCAGAAGATGCAAGGAGTGCCTTCAGGACTGAGTCAAGTATGTACCTCGAGACAGATAAAAGCCATTTCCTGCTGTTATCACTGGATTTAGCATTCAGAATGGTGGTTTGGATCAAGCACGGGATGCCTAGGAGCTGTGGAAGCACCGGCAAAGGCTGCGCTGCCCCGGGGGGCACCCAGGACGTGTCTGTGGCTCCACTGCTTGGGAAAGCAGTGAACAGCATCAGCCCCCTTGTCGGCCCCTCTTTGTAAGCTCGCTCCTTTTTTGAAACCATTTACTTAAATTTCTAGTAGATAAGTATGATTTCTGTACATCTTTTGGGGTCTTATTTTTCTAACTCCACTCGAACTAACCAGTCCTTCTGTTGGGCTGCCGGGAGCCCTGGCTGGGGAGCTGTGAGCTGTGTTAGCAGGATTAGATCCTGTACTGCTTACCTGTCCAGGTTTAGTAAGCTGTAAAATAGGTGCAAGATTGACTTAAAAGAAGACTTTTAAAAAAAATTAAAAAGCAATTTGAGCAATTACAGTTGCACAAGAATGGAACGTCAGCGCGGCAGGACCGCAGAGTGCGGGATGCTGCGGGGCAAGTGGCTGCCTTGCCCGGCGCTGGCGTGAGCAGCACTTTGGTGTCGGCTCCCAAAACCCTTGTGTGAGCCCAGCCTCTCCACCCACACAACCAGCAGCGGCACCATGAGGGCTTCCTTCTCGCTTTAGGAGCGTTTAGGCTTCAAATGACTCCAAAGTGACTCAGAAAACGTTCAGCATTTACTAAAATCTCCCATTCGTTCTTATCTTTTGCTTCCTTGGATGTGTTAAACATACATGACAACTATTTCTTTAAGCCTCCTCCTGATGGTGGGTTTAATCCAAAACTAAGAGATGAAGCAGAGATTTGGGTCAAGCCCTGTAAGTATTTCCCTTGTTCAGTACAAAATCACCCGCGTGACACAGGCCACCTGATTCGTCACTAACCGAAGGAGCCTCCTCTTGATGAAAGTGAAGTATCAAATACATAAACTTGTCTGCTCTGCAGACAGGGGTAAGCAGAGAAACCCCACGGTGAGCAGCAACCCTCTGTGCTGAGCTACCCACTCGCCTTCACCTGGGAGCCCTCCCAGGGCTGCAGTTTAGTCCTCACGGGGCCCAGCGAGTGTGCAGGGCCCACGGGCACCTCCGCAGAGCAGGAGCGCGGGGCTCCCACGGGCGCTCCGACACTGCTGCTACCTGCAAACAAGGACAGAAACATGTTTGAGTACAGCCCCGTGCAGAGAGATTTCACGGACACCCTAAACAATTGGTTCCTAGGTGGATGCATCCTTTCCTCAATCACTCGCTCTTACGTTCGGGGTGCAGCCTATGTGGTGTGTGGTTTATCAAACGCAGAGTGGTTTCCTGCCTTACCCTTCCTTGCGGAGCCTTGGGAGGCACCTACGAAACTTCCCATGCAGGCAGAGAGGCTGCAGCGTCTCAGTCAGAGCTGGGGATGGATTTAGCGTTCCCGTTTTAGAAGCCGGGCTAATTTACGCCGCTTGGCTCCGCTTTTGGAAAGCTCTCAGACAGTCTCGGGGAAGGTGTTAGCGGCACTCGGAGCAGCGCTGCCCAGGCCTGACGCAGGCAGTCACGTCACCCCTGCAGACACAGCACACGGAGGAGCCCAAAGGCAACGAAATTATTTGCTCCTATCTAACAAAAACGATGGCTACGTGAAATCCACAATCGCCATTTGCACTTACCTCGCTCGGAACCGGCTCCTGCTCTTCCAGGGAGATGGAGGAGGTGCTGGACCTGCCTCGTCGAAGCAGCCTCGGGGCAACCGCGTTTATCTGGTCCTTATGAGGCGCATCCTGGACCCGTGCGTTTGCACCACCCGTCCCGGCCTGGCTCCACGCGGGACGTACAGGACTCCAGGGCCTGCCACGTACTCAGTGACCCGGTTCATGCTCCAGGGACCCAGCGCTCCCCTTGGCGCAGAGACGCATCCCCTGTGTGTGCAGACTGGAGAGGCCTGGGGAGCCCAAACCTTTGGGATTTACTGTCTGCCACCTCCTGCTTTGTCCTGTGTCTGTACATTGTTTTTATGAGTATTCGGCCTTTTCGGTTCAGCTTGCTCGGTTCTGTGCTGGAAACGGGTGTAGGAGCTGGATTTCAGCATCAATATCAGGCACTCGAGCGGGTCGAGTTGCCCTGTGAACTGCTGGGCTCATAAAGCCGGGAGAAGCGGTCGCCAGCTGACGCTTCCCCACATGATTCAGGTCTGTTCATGAAGCACCTTTTCAACTGTAAATGCACAAATTGATCGATGTCTTGGGGCTAAAAACGATGAACTAATTCCAGTAGAAACGAATTCACTTGTTGCAGCACTGGGTTTTGATTGGCTCTGTATATTAGCTTAATGTCACAAAATTATCCCCCGGGCAAGCAGCAGATCGCAATAGTCCGATCACATAAATTAAAGGCAGCACCTCGGAGGCTGCTGGGGAGCCTCCGTGTCATTAACCCACGCCTGAACCAGGGCAGATATTGAACCCAATTGAGTGCAAGGGCCTTGCTGCTAAACCATTAGCGTCTTCAACAGCCGCATCAATATCGCACATTACTGCCCGTCTTTGCTTGGTCTTTCCTCTGTATTTGAAGAGCCCACATGTCTGATCTGGAATTACAAATATTTATAAATGTCGGCCCTACAACCGACATCTTTGTGTGTCCTTTCATGAACTGTCAGTCACTAGCTCGCAGGTTGCAACTTCTGCTCCTCATATCGTGTAAGAAACTACCCATCTGCTGCCCTGTGCACATCGAGCCCATGGTGCGCCAGAGGTGGCTGCATTCAACGTGTGCAAGTCCTAGGGATTTGTGCTCAAATATGTTTCCAAGGAAAGTATTTGTTAAATGTCAATCTCAGCAAGCTTCCAGTTTCACGAAGGTCCCCGAGTTCCGTGGAAGCTGCTCACCTAGTCCCAAGCTCCCAGCCGCAGGCTGCCAGCTCTCGGCAAGTCGCTCCAGCCCGGCCTCTGCGTGTGAAAGGAGGCGATAAGGGCAGTCCCCGGTGAAGGAATGAGGCTTTAGTGATGCTGGCTTCATTAGGGGTTGCTAAATGCTTGTACCCTTCTCAGGGGGTTTCCTAGCAAGTGTGAAGCGAACCCTCCTCCCCACGTTACCAGCCAGCTGAACCAAACAAAGCAAAGCTCTGCACCGGCTTGTAACGAGCAACCTATCGAATACTTTGGAAATAACACCAGCACACACGAAACAGAGGATTTCATCTCCTTGCTTAAGTATCTGAGTGCACAGAAGGGTTCAGGTCCTAGTAGCAGCTCTATCCGAGCAGAGCGGACACAAAGGAGGGCTATAAGGAAAGCAGGAGTCTCTTCCCCCATCTGTTCTCGATCTCTTTGAACGGGAACCAACGTGTTGTTGGCGGGTGGCATTCAGCACCTGGAAAGGTCCCCAGGAGCTCCGAGGGCCCTCAGAGCGCAGTGTGGGGTGGGGAGCCTCAAGCCTTCCCCTTGCTGCTGCGCTGGAGCCGGAGCTCACAGTGCTGCGGGCACACACCGTTGTGGTCACATGCGGACCAGGTTCCTTGGCAGGACATCTCCAGCCTGCGGGGCTGCTCAAACGCAAACCCGACGCTCGCACACTACCCCGGGAGGGCAGGGGCCGTCCTGCAGAACCCGGGGAGACAGCGGGGCAGAAGGGCGGCAGAGGCAGGAAAAGCGGCGCCCACACACTTCCCTGCTCGTCGTGATGGGTGACTCACAGCCTCCTCTCGCAGCAAGACGAGCTGCCGCGGCTGGCGGCTGGCAACGAGCGGCCTCTTCACCGAGGAACGGAGCAAAGGCGTGCAGGGTTACTTGGAGCAAGCACACTGTGGTTCCCAAAGCACATCCTCATGCTCCAGAGGACACGGAGCAGCAGCTCCAGCGGGCATTCGCCAGGAAACGGGGGTTCTGAGTTTGCTTTCATCTCGTAGCATCAATAAATCAAACCAATTTAAAATTACCGTCAGGAAGCTGCTGAAGGCCAGTGACTCACCAGCAGCAGCGCAGCGGTCAAGCCATTCGTCTGGGATGCGAGAGGCTACTGAAGTTTCTCCTGAATTGAGAGCTTTGACTTTCAGCTCGCAGAATACTGCACCACCAGCTCCTGCCTCAGCCCGCTTGCCAGAAATCTGCTTCGGTCGTCGGTCTGGATCTTCATCTGAGAGCGGAAAGTCCTTGAGATCAACAGAAATGAAGCAGTCACTAAGCCCAACCAGTTCCCGCACGTTTCCACTCCCAGCATCGACTCTAGTTAGAGCTGGAAGCTCTAGTTTGCAAACCATTTCTCCTGAGGATCTGACCCAAGATCCTCAAACTCCTCTGAATTTGTATCTGTAGGTAATATTAGGACGTAATTCCTCTATAATATAGTTCAGTGCAGAGTGAACCAGGACACCCCATCTCTGCGTCCACCTGGCTCCCTCTTTTGCTAATTCACTCGCCCGGTGCAGACAGCGATTCAGTTCAGGTCTCTGTAATGAGCTGCTTGTTTCCAGGATCCAGAGGCTGGAATGGCCGGGCTACACACAGGGACAGTTTGTTGTCCCAACGTTTAACACGAACCTTGATGCAAACCAGAAAAGCCAGACTAATGGCGAGTGGAACACAGCAGGAGCATCATGCTTTGGAGGCTGAAATACCTGACTAGATGTGGAAGCACAGAGTCTTCCTCCTGCAATTCACCAGGTCAAATTCCAGCTTTCCAGAAAAAGACAAAGTTCCTTCACTTCATTTTCCCGAGGAGTTGTCAATAAGTCCATTATTATCCAGCCAAGTGGAAAGCAGACAAATCGGGCTAAGGAACATTGACATTCTTGCTTCAAGAATGCTAATTTAAGTCCATTGAAATATTGATGCTTGCAAATGAAAAAAAAAAACTACATATTTATTCTGTCTCACTTTGTGCAAATGCAATTAGGGGGAGCTGATAACACCAGGCTGAGTTTTGCACTGCACATGGCAATCACAGGACATCATGGGCGGAGGAGTCCGGGATGGCAAACCCAGCGCCGTCGTGCAGACACTGCAGCTTTTGCCTCCGTCTAATACCTTAATCTTCTTTTTTGAACTCCAGCTCCCAATTTTTAATTACGCCTCCATTTTTGCCCTTATTTTCTCTGCGCTGCTGTCCGTGGCGCTTGCGGAGAGGCTCTTTGTGGGCCGTTCCCTGCGTTACCGCCCAGCTGTCCCGGCCCCGCATGGTCCCGGTGCGGATGGGGAGCGGGGCCGCGCGCTGCCCGCGGCTGCCATCCTGGCAGAGGAGCTGTTAGACCCGGCTGAGCTCAAGGCTCAGCTAAGCTGTGCCTTAAGACTGCACTTAGAGCCTCCCCTTGCTTGCTTGTTCTTTACAGATAACCGTGGCTGCGTAGCTGGGGGAGAAAGGGAAGCGGGAGCCGCGTTTCCTTAGGGAATGAGACTGAAACGTGTCGGGATGCGGGTGCCATGGGAAGGCCTCCACAGCCACCCCGGCTCCACCAACTCATCAAGCAAAGTAGAAAGGTGGGAAGGTGCCTGGGGCTCCCTGCACAGCTTCCCTAGGTGCGCGGGACGGCGCTGCTGGCGAACACGGATTCCCCGGTTCATGTAGGATCTCATGGGGCTGGTAAGAGCCCCGTGCTGAGGAGCAGGTCGCTGCCTACAAGTCCTTCCCTGGAGGGCTTGCCCAGGTGCAGGGGAGCACTGGAGGGAAAAAAGAGCCTTTGGTTACAACAGCAGTTGCAGAAATAGTTTCCAATGGCATTTTTCCTTCAGAGAGGCAAGGCAGGAATCGCGGGGCGGTTTAAGAGCACTGCTCTTAACTTGCCGGCGGTTCCCATGGAAACTGGAAGAGGAGCCGGGCCGCGTTGGCCAGGGATCCGCGCGGCTCCAGCGCTAGCAAGGAGCGCCTCTTCTGCAGCGCTTAATTAATGCTTAGTCAATTTGCTCACATGGGATTTATGACCTCTTCGGGCTGCGTAAAATTCCTTTTTTGAGTTCTCTGAATGATGGAGAGCCAGGACGTAGGCTACCTATTTTTAGCTTACAGAATATATAGCATATCTCATCCCTCCATGAAGGAAATTAAGTATTTGATGACAACTTCACCAATTAGGAGAGAGCAACTCAGATGACTTCAGCCGAGTTTCACCGCCCAATTCCTGCTAATTCCATTAAGCAGGTTTGGTATGACATTTATATGGACATACTTCTGGCTCCCTCCTCATTCCGAATATCTGTGTGGTTCCAAAGGCAGGAGGTTGTTTCTGGTGGAAGCCACTCCTGCCGACTCGGCGAGCCCGCGAGGGCAATTCTTACACATGCTGTATATGTTGTACAATATTTACATACACTTATAACACACATACCTGGAGCGTGCCTTGCTTGTTCCAGTGAGACACTGGAGCCCCAGCTCTTCCTACAGCTTCTGTAAAAGGCACAAAGGAGGAGGCAGGAGAAGGTGGCTGGATGGAGCCACAAGAGCGACGCAGTCACACCGAGTCGGCGCGCGTGGATGCAAACAGCTTCCCATGGATTTACACCGACTCATCTGACTCCTTTTGGGCACCAGCATCAGGGAGGATCACGTTACCTCAACACATGCACTGCTCATTTCTGGATTTTAGCGTGGAAACTGGAAGCCAGTTCCTATATTGCCAGTGCAAAACAAATGGTTTCTGCAGCTCGCTGGGGAGCTCATCAGGGGTTTTCCTGTATGACTGCACGTTGCCTTCTATCCAGGTAGCTTTCCAGCTAGCACCCCATAATTCTGCTGAAACCTTTGAATATGGCTGGTTTTTATTCCTAGTAAACTCCAAAACGGAATAAAAGAATCTTCTAGTAATCTGCACTAAGACCTACCAACTTCATTACATGGACACCATATGAAGTGGGTTTCGCTTTTAAATCAGTGGGAATATAGGAGGCTACAGTGTAAGCCATGACTTATTCATCAAAACGATGTTGAGACATCACAAGATGACCTAAGCTAAAGCAGATACAATAAACAGCTCATCGTGAGGTCTGCTTGCACCCTGCCAGGCCAAGACCCCGGATGGGAACAGCAGTGTAACCTCTAAACCCTGGCAGCGGGCAGGAGGCAGAGCCGCCGCTCCCAGAGTGTCCCAAGGGCTCCAGGCAGGAGCCTGGGAGCAGCTGGCCCCAGAGCCGCTTGGCACCAGGAATGCCGAGTGCTGCCCCAAGAGGAGCATCTCCAGGGGGCCGGGAGCTGCCCAAGGAGCACTCGGAGAAGCACTCGGATGGAGAAGTCTGTTTGAGCTCTTAAGGAAACAGCTTACTGCTCCCACAACGGAAAAACAAAGCTGTCCATTGCCAGTTCTAAACCAATTACAGAAGAAATAGAGCTACCCATTTCAGGACACAGAGCAAAAATCCCTGAGCTTTGCTAGCTGTGCTCAGCTAACACAATAAAGGGTTATTAGGATGAATGAGCTTATTCTAACGCTGTTCTGCAGCAGCAGGTTGAACAAGGGACGGGGATAGCAGCGTCCGAAGGGCTGGCAGGGAATGCGCAGCTCTGGGCTGGTGGTTTCTAGATGTGGGTGGGAGAAGGCAGGGAAGAGCCCCAGGTTATGAGCCCTGGGGCTGGCGGCTGCATTGCAGGGAGCAGAGCCCAGAGGGCTCCCGCTCCTGACGCCTGCGGACATGGATGGAGCCTGGGAGCTCCCGAGAGACAACTGACCCTGGGGCAAGCAAAACGCCTGGCCGGCTCCGGAGCTGCTATCCCGCAGTGGAAAGTTAGATGCAAGAAACCTCACTGGTGTTAATAACTTTGGAGAGTCAAAGCGGGAACCGTGGCAACGCGCCGTCACCACAGAAACGCAGGCGCCGCGGAGAGGCGGTGCGGGAGGGTCGGGGCTCTCCCGGCCATGGGGACGTGACCGCGGCTGCTGCTCGCGGGGGACCCAGAGTGACGTCTGCCCCCAAAGCCACCTGCCTCCACCTCGGCATTGGGCACCCTGCCACGGGGCCGGCAACAGGGCCAGGAAATCCCAGTCGCACTCGGGGCTCTGAATGCTGCCCAGGTGCCGCTCTCAGGCCGTGCCCTCCTGCCTACCCAGCCGATGGTCGGGCCCTGATGCACCACATCACCAGCAGCTCCTGAACCGCACCGGGGACCCTGCGCATCTCTGCTTTGACTTGCTTTGCTGCATCCAGCTGAATAATTCACTGTCTGCACATTTCATTCAAGCCTATCGGGTCCCTTCTGGAGCCTGCGAGTATTTGGGACAGAACGGCAACGGGCAAGTTTCAAATACGACGTTAGAGGAGTAAATGGATACCCGGATCACATGCAAGCAGCACAGATCATCCTCTCCTCGCAAGCACATACCCCGCGTGTTCTAGGCTGTGTTAAGCTCTTACCTGAGTTTGGTTTTACTTGATCTTGAAAAACAAATTCTGTGACGTGGGGAGGCGAGGCGAATGGGAAGGAATTCCTTGCTGGCCAGTTAGGATGCAAGGATAACCTGGCAGGCCAAGAACTCACAGGATGCAGAGAGCTTTGGGAAGCAACAGGCACATGGCCGGTCCTTTGGAGCCGTGGACATCGAGCCCATTTCCCTGTAAGAAACAAGGTCAATGTTTGTATCGCTTTGCTGTTGGATAGCTGTGAGAAACAGAGGAGACAGCGCTACAACAAAACAAACCCTAAAAAACAAGAGAAAGGAAAGGTTGTGTTTGATGCCATGGGCCACCAAGCTCTGCACTTGTCTGGAACAAGGGTGAATGGGCATTTAATCGCCTAAACATGACCCGAGCCCGTCACACAAATAGGAATGGTCCTGCAGTTAATGGGCAGGAAAGAAGCCTGCCCAGGAGCAGCTGGTTGCTTAGGGAAGACCTATTTTAACAACTATGATATTAACACAGCACCACGTGGAGCTCCGCAGAGGCTCCGTCGGGTTGGCGGGAACAAGCAGGACGCGGCTCTGCCCGCTGCTACCCGCACAGCAGCCGCCACGGACACGGCCAGGAGCCACGAGCAGCGTCCGGGGAGGGAGCAGAGAGCCGAGCCCGGCAGAGCAGGGAGGGCGCCCGGGCACCCCGCCGGCACCGGGCTCCAAACCGGGGCGCCCATGGCGAAACACTAAGGGCCATTCCAGCGGGTACAGGGGAGTGCAGAGCCCTCACAAAGGACGGCAGAATTAGGCCTCGGGCACTCATTTATCCTGGAAACGCAGTCCTTAAGTGATGCAGCCTGCTAATGTATGGCAATACACCACAAGGAAATTATTAGCAATATTGTTAATCACTTCAGCCGGGAATTGAATTTTACACAGAGCAGAGACAATCTCGTTTTTAATACTTAGCTCCGGCCGCTCTTTCGCCGTCCCTGGTTTCCAGGCACGGCTCCAGGCCACGGATAGGGCCCGGGCCCGGGGACCTGCAGCCCTGGTGGCAGCGAGCGTTCCCGGTGACACCGCTCCGCAGGCTCAGCCTGCAGGGAGCAGCCTCCAATACTGATTTCCACTTGTTCCAGGTTCTTCGAACTTACTCTGATTTTTTTTTTCTATTTTAATTACACACAGAAAGACAAGACAGAATTAATTCCCAACAGATAGTAATGAAGCTCCTCTCAATTAGAGCAGACGTGCTTGATGTCTCAGCAGCTTCTTGGGCACCGTGTTGGTGTCCCCAGGCCAGATCCCACATGCTGGTCCCATGTGAGCGACCTGTGACAGGAAAACTGCTCTAAGGAGCCGGCTCCTGGCGCTTGATCCCTGCGTCGACTTGCTCCTCCTTTCCACCCCAGCGCGGGGCGGCAGTGAATGAACGTGCGCGATGTTCCATGGAAAAAAGGGGAAGCGATTCCGGGGGCCGAAGGGAGCCCGTGCGCGCAGCCTCGCTCCCTGCAGCCCTCTCGGCATCTGCGGAGGCTTCGTCCCCAGAGACCTGGAGCAGGTAGTGCTGAATACACGGGAAAACACCTAATGAGCTATTGATCACACCGTTCACCTAGAGATGGATGAAATCTGCAGGCAGGTCACGCGGAGCACAGCAAGAGGCGCCGCACGGGCTGTGGGCGCTGCCCTCGCCAAGCGGAGCGCCGAATGGAGCTGCATCTGCACCCAGCAGCTCCGCGGCGCGCGAGGAGACGACGGCCAGAGCAGGGGAGCCGGGAAGCCCAAAGCTCCCACTTCACGGGGATGTCAGGTCCCTCCGAGCGCCGAGGAGGACGGGCTCCACGAGTGCCTGAAACACGGGGGACGTCAGCGCTGTCAGCTGCCCCGCAGGAGCCCCTGGTATTCCCGAACGGAGAAGCAGTGAGTGCTCTCACTAAAGAGCAGCGAAAGCAAGGCCAGCTCCCATTTTCATAATGCATTCTGCACAACGGTGGCTCGGAGAGCCTCACAAAGCATTTAATTGCATATTAGGAGTGGGAAAAGTTCAGCATATTGCTGTATGCCAACAATTACCCAATCCATCAGCGAGCGCCGAGCAGCCTTGCTCCGCCGCAGCAGGCAATTTACCAAAGTGGCGGTCACAGCTCCTGCCGCAAAAATACTTAAATATATTTATTTAGTCTTTGATTCTTCAGAACAGATGTGGCACGGCCCGTGCCGCTTTCTTGGCAAAGAGAAAGGAAACTGCCACTCACACAGGCCATTTAATCAGAAAACAAAACCCCTAAGAGGATTGCGGGCTACGGCTGCAAACTCAGGGGCTTTTGCTCCCCGCTGGACAGCAAAACAAGCAGGATAAGGAGGCGACGCCGCTCACCGTGCCCAGAGCAAGGTTAACCCAGCTCCGGGGCTCCACTGCTCCACGCTGGGTTTGGAGCACCAGTCTCGCACCCGTCGCAGCTGCCCTGTCACACACGTTGGTGGAGGCAGGAATTGTCCTGGATTGCTTATTGTAAATTTAACTATCCCCGGTCCTCAGCCTGGAGGGAACAGAGGACACACAGCCCTCATCTGTGACCTGGGAAGCACGAACATTCCTGCAGAGCGATGGGTCGGGTCGAGCTCCCGCAAACAAAAGCCCTTCTGGTCTGGCCTGGTGCCTCTCCTGACCGTGCAATCCCCTGCAGTCTGCCACAGATCTTGAAAAACGGTCTGCAGGATGTCAAAACCAAATGCTTTCCATTAAATTAATGAATTCTTTAGCAGAAGGATGTCATCTCTATGACTGTTTAAGCAAATATCAAGAAGAATTTATGTGATGGAAAGCTAATGATACTGAAATGCCAGTGAAACCTGCAGAAGCGTGCGCTGCTTTGCAGCATCGACGGGCAGCCCGCTGAGATGCACCTTGTTTTGCAGCAGCATATGCTCTCCCGTGTTACATTTTATCAACAGAATTAACAAAGTCAAATTCATTTAGAGGGATTATTCAGAATAAGGGTGCTGTGAGTAAGGCTTTGGCTGCAGAACAGCTTTTCTAATTGAGCAGCGTCCCAGAAAGCTCCCCGTCCGCAGACTGCCTGCGGCTGCGGGTTGTTCGCACAAAACTTCCCTCAAACTTTGCAATATTTTTGGAGCCCAACAGCAGCTGGATTTCCATCTCCTCAATGCCCACGGAGGCTGCTAATAGAATTTGGCAGGAAAAACTGGAGGAAAAGGCTGCTGCGAGGGGGTCACACGCGCGGCCCCGGGCCCGGCTCTGCTCGGTCCCTCGTTAGCAGCCTGCGCTCTGTTGGTAAATCTTTTATTTAAAATCCAGCTGGAAATGCTTGTCAGCTCTCATGTGCCAGATGTAAAGGATGTTTGTGGTAGTCACATTTAATTTCTCCATCTGTATTTTGGCCAGAGCTGCCACCACACAGTTTCATGAGCGGATTTCATGCCAGTTTCGGGGCGGGACAGGATCAAGATTTCAATCAGTGCCTCCTTAGAGATGGCTGAAGGGAAGAAGGAAGCTCCTGTGGTCAGGACACACATGGAGTTAAGAGGGGCTGAGTTTCACTTGGAGCTCCAGCAGAGCCCAGGAAGGAAACTGCCACTCACACAGCACATTTAATCAGGACACAAAGACCATAAGAAAGAGGACTGCAGGCTGCGGCTGCGAACTGGAAGGCAAGTTCGTGCTCGAGGGTCTTTGCTCACTAGTTGGACAGCAAAACGAGCAGTGAGGAGGAGCTGTGGGTAAGGAGGAGCCGCAGCTCAGCAGATCACAGCTCCTTTCTGCAAGTGGCTCCTGCCCACTGGCTGCTGTGTGGGGCACAACCTGGGGCTGCAAAATGCCACCTCCAAACAACGTGTGGCATTGCAATTCCTAAGAACAGGATCCTGTTAGGATCCTATCAGGATTGCTGATGTCTTCTCTTTCTGGATACTGATTGCACGGATGTTGAACACGCACACGGGCCACGGCACTGCCTGCTGCAGCGGTGCCCAAGGGAAAGCTACGGCCAACACGTGCTGTGGCTTCCGCTGTTGGGATCCTGCGGGAAGAGCTTCCCAGCCCAGGCCATCTGCAGGGAATTTCACAAAACTTCTACTACAGCAGGTTGTTTTTGTTCTTGTCAGAATTGGCACGTCTTATGCTAATTAAATTTGAAGAGTTCATTAGGTAAATGGTAATTGCAATAACATGCATTAAAGAAATGATGGTGCACAGAACCTGCTTTCAGGAAAATCGCTTTTCCCTTTCATGATAACCTTCAAGAAGCTTGTGTCAAAATTAGTAAGAGAAAACAACATTTCTGAAACACTGGATTTTGACGAACTTCTAATTAATGCATTGTGGTCTTCTTTTCTAACTTGTACCTTTTCCTTTCGTACTACCCTTGATCAGTAGGTTACCCCTTGAGCTCCAGAGAGCTGGTCTCTGTGATGCATTTGTCATCATCACTGGTTTTTGGCAGAGGTGTTTGGGTGGTGACTGTGCCTGGACTTACTTGGCATTTACCAGTGAGCGGTGCTGGTCACCTCCCATCTCACCTACGGTCAACCCAAGACAGGGTGACAACTGACAGAAGTTGACCTCTTAATACATCTTGAAAATATATGCGTATATATATATAAATATACAGAAAAAAGGTCACCAGCTGCAAAAAGGGAGGTCCGTTTGCTGTTTCTGTCCTAGCAGAAATCACCTGCTGCCACAGAAGCTCCTCCATGTCCCCTTCGCGAGAGGTAAGCACAGCCTCGTCTCGCAGCTGCGGTGAAGATGTTTATTTGCGCTGCACTGTCGCTCCAAGCGTCAACTATGCACTGCATCCAATTACGTCGAGTACTCGCTGATTGAGTGAGCGTGACGGTGGGAGGGGAGGAACAAGTCCCTAGAAAGCTGCCTTTGCTCCACGAAGAAGATCACATCCCTGTGGGATTTGTGCTGGGTCAGGTTTATGAGAGAAAGAACTATAGAGGCCGTGGACGCCGCTGCCGTGCGTGATTTTTGGTGGCATTTGTTAAGCACAGATTTAGCAAGGAGGCTCCTCACCCGCAGTGCTACAACCAGATCGTTGGGAGGCTCCAGATTGCCATTCACACACCCGGGGTGCTCTTGGCTTTTTCATAGACCTTCAAATTGTACTCAGCACATGAAGAAAGGTTACATTAACTCAAGCATTTAAAGTTTGCACCAACACAAAGTACACGTCAGGATGGAAGGTACTTGACAGCTCTCAGCACGTGCACCAGGCAGGCTGCGCAAGCGACTGGTAACCACAAGGAGAAGACAGCGATCCAAAGGTATGAAACCAATCATGAAAATATAAAGAGTTTAAACAAAATCTAAAATTCTCAAAAAGAAGAAATGAGAAAAGACAAGTTGTAATAGGGGAGTTCAGGGGAAAAGATCGCTTTGAAGCTAAGTAATGCACACAAAGTCCTTAGAAAGCATTAAGAATACCCACCTTGCTCCTACAGTTATTTGGAAGCCTCCATAGCTGAAGTCTCTTACTGTGAACCTATCTCTCCTCCGGTGCTTAATGAGATAATTTTAAGCTCTAAAAGCTAGCAGAAAATAAGTATTAATGACTTTTCTGCTCTTTGGTTCACAAATACTCACAGAAGCATAAAACTGGCTTTATAGCCACTGCTATATTTTGTTTCCAATTGCAAATGGCTCTGCACTCAGGGTTAATTAATTTACAAATGTTGGCATTCCATAACTGGTGCTTTCCTATAAAGTTCAGCTGTGGTTGTAAGTATAAAGTACTTAATAGCTTAGTTTATTGACCATGAAGATGACATCTTTGCAAGTTCAGTCGAAATACAGTTGTGGGAAAAAAACCTTAAAATATTCTAACCTGTTCCGTGTCAGATCACTTGTGGCTACATTTATGCCTTTTTTCTCACTTAATCGATACAATAGTTGAGAGATTGTCAAGAATAAGTCAAATCTCATGCGGTGGAGCTGTTGTTTCTCAAATGTACTGGAAATCTGGGGGCAAAGTACAACCAGTGGGGCTGAAGTTTTCATGAGGAGCTACCAATAGGGTTAGTAACGTTTGACAGGGTACTAACAGGAGCTATGAATAAGGTTACTAACACTTGATCCTCCGGCATCCAGTCTCAAGCTGCTCTCAAGGGGGACAGTGTACGAGCCGTGAGACCAATAGGGCAGGTTGCATTTTTTCTTTCCCGCCTGGAGCTTTTACATCATTGCTCATGCCCAGCTACACTGCAGTGTGGTGCCCTCTCCATGCCCCTCTGCACGGTGCCGCCGTGGTCGCCCTCCCATTCCTGTCTTGTTCCCTTGTGGATCCGGCTGCAGCCGGGACCTTGCGGAGCCGGGACCTGCTGCAGCGCCGGTCCCAGGGCTGTCCCTTCCCGCAGCGCCGGGCCCCGCGCTGCTCTCTCCTTCCTCGTGCTGAAGTAGGTCACAGCGCTTAATATTTCCCCGTGCTGTTAATTAAGAGGCAATCCGTTTCACTGCCGGCACAGCAGGCAGGTGCTGGCAGAGCGCGCTGGCTGCAAGCGGGAGGAGGAGAAGGGCCCTATCCAGCAGCCGCCTCGTTCGTGCTTTGGCTAAGGCTTGAAGGCTCTCGAATAAAAATAAGAGCAATTTTCTGATCAAGCCAGTCTAGCCTTATCTGCTCCTGAGCGACTGCAATATTGAATAATTTGCTGGATTCAGAGCCCTTTTATGAGCTGTACAGAAGTGATTCCATATCACGGATGCCAAGCCAGATGTGGTTAGCCCAGACAGAGCCGCTCAAATGGAGCAGTCCTATTTGCCAGGAGACTCCAAATAAGCAGGTAAGATCAGAGCCAATGTGGCAAACGCCCGGCTAGAACAACCCTCGTGCCAGGTTCAGGGGGCTGCCGGTACCTGCACAGTGATGCTCGTTGCAGGCAGCAGCCCCTTCCTGTGGGGCAGAGGGAGCCAATGCTGCCGGACCCCTCCTTGCCCCACGGGGCCGTCCCAGGTCGGTCCGGTGCTCGGTGCGGGCTGCACCACCTTGGGTGGCTCTTACCATTCCTCTGCGCTGAAAAAAAGAAAAAAATTAATTTAATCCATCAGAACATAATATTGAGCTGGACATCGGATTATAAATATGGAAATGATGCTATGAAAGGAAGGTTTTATCTGTTCGCACTGCCATATGTATTATATATACTACTGCATGTATGAAATATTCATATATACTTACATATAATATTCCTTAAGAAGATATATTACCATGTGAGCATCATCACCGGGTCCCCAGCGCTGAGCAGGGACCGTCACGGCCACCCTGTGGGAGCAGGGGAACCCGCACGAGTCACCTCGTCGCTGCCACACGCCAACGTGGCCCGTTCGCCACCTCGGCCGAGACCGAACCTCCCTCAACGGAACGAACGGGTGTAGGGTAAGCAGTGGGGCCCATGCCCTACTTGCTGTATTCCTACATGTCCCCTAAAGGCAGCTGTTCTTCTCCTGGTGACATCAGGGACAGGGGACCAGCCCTGCAAACGCTTCCTCCCCTCGAGGCGCCGCTCGGGTGTCAGCACCAGGGGCTGGTTGAACCGCTGGGCTGGCCAGGGCTGCCAACAAGGTGCCGCTCAGCCCGTGGCCAGGGCCAAGGCGCTGCTGGAAACCCCACGTTCGGGACGGTTTGTGCCACAGGGCGCAGGCAGGGAGGTCTGTGCACCTCCACATTGGGCAAAGCTTCCGTTTGGCCTTAAATAATCCCCTTAAATAGCCCGTAGCTATTTTATACAGTGGAAAGGGTAACAGAATAAAGAAAATAAAACAGCACAAGTGGTGGTCAGCAAAGACAGCCCAAGGAGAAGGTGCTGAAGGTGTTTTTCCCCTTCACAGCCTCCTGCGAAGTCGACTCTTACTATTAAGATTCAGGAAGCACATTTTTCGGTTTATGTTCCTGGGAGACTTTTTTCTATTCTTGGATAAGCGGAAGGAACAGTGCTGTCACAACAAGTAACGAGTAATAAAAGACCTAAAAAAAGAACTGGGGGTGACTTCACTTGCATTTTGCTTAACATTTTAATATTAATCTTAACATATATTTGTTTTCTTTCTTTGACAATCTCTAAGCTTGACTATTAAGGTCTGTGCATGAGAGAAGTAAGTATAAAAGGAATCCAATCAAAATAAACTAAATCAAGTAGCTGGAAGTCAGGAAACCAGCATTTCAGCGGAGGCAGATGAAATCTATAAATATTGGATTTTGCAGAGCGGACATTCTCCTGCAAATGCAAGTTTTCTGCTCTGCAAATCTGGACATGCAGCGAAGTTTGTGTGTGTCATCCTCTAGCCACAGAGGATGGAAGGGGCTGCCGAGGCCGTGCAGTCCTCAGCCAGGACCATCCGCTCTCCTTCCGCAGTGCTGTTTGCCTAAACTATTCAGGAAAATTCCCCAGGAACTCTAGTCCTCACTCGACAGGCTACTCCAATGACTGCAGCTCTCCTAACCATCGGGGAACCATCGCAGGTGTTTGCTCTGAATCGTGCGTGCTGCCACATGTCCTACAGGCTGATTTCTTGTTATACATTGCAGTTTGAAGACTGTTGGCCGCTACAAACACTGTCCACACACAGTGCCTACATGCGCGCTGCCCAAGCTTGGCGCACGCCGAGCACCAGCCGTTTGGCCTGCGGTGCCCCTGGAAGCAGGACACCAACCTCCTCTAGGACCTCCTGGATGTCCTGGGTGCAAGAGCCCTCCATGGCCAGACGCTTCCAGGGTTTCAGTGCGGGGTCTGCCAATCTCCAACCTGGACACGTTGTTTTGGAGACAGCAAAGGTTTTGCCCCTCAGTCAGTCAGTAGCAAACAGCTGGTACCGACAGCCCATGCAGAGCTGGTTTCACTCATTCGTTAGCGCTATAGCCCAGTCAGTAGCTGCTAGAGCTCAAGCCATTCTTCAACAGCAGGTCATTAAAAGTATCTATTGATTTCCTCACGATTTCCAACAATATCTAAAGCTTTCACTAACTATGAGATAGATGTTTCAAGTGGCAAATGTCTTCACGCTCTGGATTTTGGAAATTTAGTGCATTTCCCACATTTATTGCTCTATCTGAACCTATCTGCAACCGCTCAGCTCCCCTGCACAGGGCTGCGGCCCCAGCCCCGCAGTCGGTCCTGCCTTCCATGTCCTCCCCAGGTTTCCGTGTCCTGGTTACCAGTGAAGATGTTGACCCTTGTGCTTTGCTCCCAGCGTGCGGGAGGACCCAACTGCAGAGGGGGTGTGGAAGCCCATTGATCCAGAAATCCTTGGTCCAGGAATCCTTAGAGTTTATAAATGGAAATTTGGGTGAAATCCTGTTTGCCTAAATGGATGAAGACCAACAATTCCCTGTTTTTCAAACAACCAGCAAATCATTGTGCTGAAAGTTCTCTAAATAGCAGATATCTCTATAACACTTACTTTTCTGAAAATAAATGTCAAGAAAATAACTAAGCCGTGGCTGACACCCTGGTTGTGGGGCTATAAAACAACAAAACCAGAGCTCTGCAACCTGTGGCTCACAGGGCCTTGCTGCAGAGCGACGCAAGGGATGAAGAAGAGGTGTGCGCGGCTGCTCTTCACATCAGGGATGTGCAATCCGAAGCGACCACGAGTCATGCGAGCA
>JAWLRI010001047.1:250395-272134 GCA_034781795.1 Crypturellus tataupa
GGATGAAGAAGAGGTGTGCGCGGCTGCTCTTCACATCAGGGATGTGCAATCCGAAGCGACCACGAGTCATGCGAGCAATGGAGAATCCCCGGCGCACAGGGAGGAAGGACAGCCCTGCAGAAGTGCATGTGCAGCCGCCAAGGGGGCAGCCCCACGTCACGGAGGGCAGAAGCGGCTCTCGAAGCTCCGCGTCACCCCTAGAATACAGCATCATGAGCAAGCAGCCAGCACCCTGCAAAATGATCTCAGTTGTGGCACACGTGCATCTATTTGGGAAAATCTGCAGTGATACCACCCAGGCAGACACGGGTCTGCTGCAGCGCGGCCAGAATCTCCGCAGCGTAGGGAAACGTGGGCACTCCGTTCGCAGGAGGGCTGGAGCATATGCAGAAGGGTTCGCAGCAGCTCGGCTCGGCTCCGGGAATATTGTGCATGCAGGTTTCCAACACGCCCACGCCGCCGAGATGTGCCAGTAAGTTTAATCAGAAAACTTTCCTGCACGACTGTGATACCTAACGCTGCGAGGATCATTTATAGACATCCGTAGGAGGAATTCTTTCTGGCAATCTACATCTCTTAGACTCCCACCAGAAGTCTAGGCTTGCCACATACAAGAAGATGCTGTTGGTGCTGCTGCAAGGGCTGAAGGCAACCGGGCACCAAGAAGGACTTCTCGGTCACTCCAAATTAGTATTTCCACAATTCTCGTGGTTCAAGAGCCCGGGCTCTGCACAAGCAGCTCATACACACAGTGCTCTAGGATCGTAAAATGTCTTCTGTATCCAAACTCACATGTTTCGATGACCCTTCTCATGCGTTTTGAAGCCAAAGACAAAGCTCTGGTGAGACGTTCACCTCCTCGCTGCTGCTGCTGCTGCTGCTTCCTCCCCGAGCCCTACTCCTCCGTCCGGTCTTGATCTCCTGAGCTCCTTCTCACCCTGCAAAGGGAAAGTTGTAACACCTTAAGGAAAAGTGGCCACCTTTTCAACATTTTGCAAACTTTCAAAACACGGTGATATTCAGTAAGCCTCGTTGTATTACGGCTCATTGTAATTGTATTACATTGTATTACTGGGATCATCGCAGCCCTATTAAGCCTGTCTTTGCAAATCTTTGACAAAGGCCATGTGAGAGCACAAGCAACGGGCCGTCTTGTGCAGCAGCAAAATTGGGAGGAAAACTCCCTGGGGTGAACAGAACGGCTAGCGGAGCAAACGGGCCTTTCCGAGGGGCACACCGCTGCGGATATGGATGCCAAATAGACCAAATACTTGTCTCAGATAAATACTAGCATCTGGTCACTTATTACAACATATATATATTCATATATATATACACAGAGAGCAACATATATAACTGCAACTCCAGTTTGTAAATGGGGTCAAATGCACAATCTCATTAGGCATTTACAGCCTAAGCATCTTTCAAGAGATACCTCCAAGCTCCCAGTTACTTCCAACTTCCTTCTGCTTTCAACTAGGTGGCTCAGGCCAGCGCAGCTGATCTGCATTCCCAAGGGTTCGGACCCGAGCACAAGAGCCCGAGTTCAGGGCAGGATGGGCAGGTGCAGCAGCCACACGGGCACAAGATTTTGACTCCCTGTTTGCTCCCCGCCTCCCTCCACAAAGCCTTCAGCACTCATGTTTCATCGGGGGACAAAAAACAGTCTGCATTAAAGCTCTGGAAAGTGGCTGCTGTATCATGTTCTTAACCCACAAAATCTCTTTTTTTTTTCACTTCTTATCTTGCTACCTCCTCAGCTTCTTGCCACTTATTTTCAGAGAAGAAAAGTCATTTGAGCCGTCCCTACGCTACCTGATTGCTATTCTATTGCTACTGCATTCTCAGAAGATCGCAAAACTTCAGGCAAACTATTAAAATGCTCACAGAATTATTACCATTAGCAGCATCTAAGAATACTCTTTTAGCAGAATGGAATCAGCTATCGATTAATGTTCATGTGCACATCCTTAACTAATTTGCAACCCGATTTGAATCAAAGCAACTAAAAAGGGGATATTTAAATGCAATGTCCCAAATGCATCAGAGCTCAGCTGGTTTCCAGCCTGCATCCCCATGTTTGTTTCCCTAAATCCTGTCTTTCTGCATGAAATCAGTATTCAGACATGTCATCAGCTGAGCGCGCTGCCGCAAAGCCCGTGGACAGGTCAGTGACAGCCTTGTCCCTTTCCTTGACAAGTCAGCTCTGTTTATTCGTGCCACCGAGCTGTCTGTGAGCAATGCAGTCCTTGCCAAGGGAGCGAAGGAGCTTTGGCTCCTTTCACCCACGAGGTCAAACTGGGCTCTTCCTCATCGCTCTCACTCATTCTCTCCCCAGGTCCCCAATCTGCAGTGTCTGCAATGAAATTAAACCCTCGGATGCTCCTGAGCACAGCGCAGCAGCAGGGGGGACAGGGCAGCGTGCGGATGCTCTGCCCTTGCCCACCCCAGCCCCATGCCGCAGCCAGGGCGCTGCTGCCGCCGGGGTTTTACTCTCCTGTCACTGCAGACGACGACCTTGGTGTGTGCGAGTACGTGGGGGCCGCCCTCTTTCTGCAGACAAGGTGAGTTTTAACATATATCAGGTGGTAAAAGCAAGGTTTGAGTTTAATATGTGATAAAACCCAAACGCTTTATCCCAGTAAAGACAGAGTTTATACAGCATGTTGTTCTCAGCGTCACAGAAGTCATCTCTACCTAGCGCCAATGACAGCGACAAATGCAGCCACGTCGAGCTAAGCCCAAGCCAAATACTGCGGGTAATAAAAACGCGTCCGCTACCAGCTCCTACCTCTTCATATTTTATACATCTCCTCTCATGTTGGCGACAGCTGAGTGGGTAACAGCCACTTCTAACGAGGAAAAATAGGCCACACTTGAAAATGTGTTAGTTAATAGCAATTTAAACATGATTTTGCTCCTAGTGTAAATGCAATTTAATACTTTCAAAAATATGTTAACTGGTCAGGAGCGACTCCAGGGAAGAGCTAACATTTTCAAACATAACCTATTTTCCCCGTCTAGACATACCAGATGTGTCCGGCCTCTAATTCCTCGCTGAATTACTGTATGCTCTTCAGATAACATAATGATGTATTACAGCATTTGTGACACGCTGCAGTATAGGAGATCGCTGAAATTTTGGGACTCTTCATATGATTTATACACGTTAGGAATAGAAAGACCTGCTAAGTCATTTACCCTAATCCAATCTGTCTTTTCTTGCAGGAAATGCCTGCCCCTTGCAAACCTCTTTTCCTACATAGTGGCCCCGCAGTGTCACCAGGTGGGATGGATGCGCTCGTGCTCCTCTGGGTATCATGGTGACTTTTGGAGAAAAACATGAGCAAGAAGGAAACAAGGTAGGAAAAGTGGATTGAAGCAGATGCGTAGAGCACTGTCAAACTGGGAGGTGACTTTGAATGCATCTTCATGAGGACTCCCATTACAGACCAAACCTATCCCCAAGCTGGTCTGAGTCTAGTAAGTTCTGTCTCAAAGATGTTCATCACTACCAGATTCTGACTTTTTCAGTCAAATGATTATTAGAACCTTATTCCTGAAAGGAAGTAAGCCCCCGCGGGAAGGAACACGTGGGCATTCGGTTTTGCACATTTAAGACCAGCTCCATTACCCTTTTGGGGATAATAGGCACTGGTAACAGGGCTCCAGCTCCCTGGCCGAGGGGAAGGTTGTGCCTTGACAGCCCCGAGGAAGACGTGGGACACACACTGTTCACAGAACCTATACGAGTTAAATTAGTTACATCTGAGAGGTTAAAACAGCACAACATATCAGAGGAAGAAGATCTGATAGCAGTTCCACGTTCCTGTGTCACACACACTATATATATGTATATATATATGTGCAAGGAGCAGGTTATCGCAGTGTGCTCCCTCCTTCAGCCTCTTCCCCGGGCCCATCCCCTCCCTGCAGAATCTGCCCGGCTCCAGCAGAGCCTCGGGCAGCCGCTGCAGCTGCCCTCAACCCCGGCATAGCGGGAATTGCTGCGGCCGGCAGCGCCCGGAGCCGCCCGCTCCGCCTGGACTCGCAGGTGGTCCCGTTTCCTCGGTAAGGGCATTACCTGAGCAAACGCAGAACACGTTCATGGGCTTCCACGGAGAAGGCCTAAGCATTTCCACTGCTGAATGTCACAGCACAGCATCCTCCACGCGGGATCCTACGCTAGCATTACGATTGCCACGCTGTCCTGTTTCTCTTTGATCAGTAAAACAGTCAAATCTACCTGCTAGCGACGCTCTCCACCTTGGGCAAAGGCCCTAAGGGTGAGGTGGGCTTGTGGGCGAGCAAAACAGGCCGAGTTCTCTGCTTCTTTGCAGGCTAATTCACAGTGAACGGGGAGGAGGTATCTGTGCGATGCTCAGCACAGAAAATTCTCCCTTTTGCAGAGAAGTAAGAGCAAGGTTTGACCAAAAAATGCGCATCTTTGTGCAGGCCTGAAAAGCAGGAATGATTTTCCAACCCCTCGTAGCCAGCCCCGCATTCCCGCAGCCGGAGTGCATGCGGGTTTCCCTCCCCAGCGATGGCAACGGGACCAGCGCCCTTATCCGAGCGGGTATCCATGTGGGATGGCTCTCGGGCAGGGCGCACATACCCTGCAAGAGGGATCTGCAAGAGGTTCTTTAAAGACAGATCATTCCCCAGCTAGAAAACACAGCCAAGACAGCGTGTTGTGTCCTGCTGTGTCTGTTATTCTCTATATTTGCAACAAAAAAGGACTGCAAAATACACAGGCAGCATCAAGTAGAAATCCCGGAAGAATTCCCTGGTAAACAGGCATAGCTGCAGCTTCGCACCAGCTACAGCTCTTGTCGCTCGTGTTGTGCAGAGCAGCAGCCCTGGTCCTGGGGAGCTAAACCTGCCAACCCAGCACAGACTGCACTAAACGGACGAGGCCTTAAAGCAGCAACTGCTTCCAGGCAAGGGAAGAAAAACGCCGGGTCTAGAAGCCAGCTGCCAGATGATGCCGTGCGCAGCTCTGATTACTGTTATTAGAGCTAATAATTCCTTCAAAAGTTGACTGCTCAGAAAGATGCAAGGAGAAAATCCTAGGCAACCGAAAGCAGAAGTTCTGCGCTGTTGACTTTCCTTTATTACCCACCGTTCCTGGAGCCTCGTAGATCATTTAAATAAGGTTTCTAGAAGGAAAGAAAAAGCCCTTTTGTTCCCAGGGCCATTTCCCACGAACAGCAACGCAAATTTCCAATGTTGGCTACCTGGAATGGCTGCCCTGCACGCCCGGGCCGGCCGGGCAAAGCCACGGCGGCTGCATTGGCCTCCAAGGATCTTCTCAAGGTTACAAGGCAAAAAGACGGAGTCTTTATGCATCTCTCCCTTCGATATCAACATAGGTTTCTATTTTCTTGGCAGTTGCAATAATTAGAAATTACATACTTGACCGATTTGCTGGGCTGAATTAGAAAACCGATCTATATTGTTAAGGAAAGGCAGCACCAAATGGGGGCAAGGCTCTAAATCACTACATGCAAATGGGACCTGGCAAAAAGCACTATTTATCCGTTCCACTTAGCCGCCGTCTCGTCGGGCCTAAAGAGGCTCACCGAACACCGCTCAATAAATTGCTTTTAATGGGAAACTATTTAATAGACTGGAGAGAATTTACATGTTCACAAAGTTGAAGAAAATGCAGCAGGGAGGGTCAGTGATTGGAGTAACAACGGGCAGCAGCTCCTCAGCTTTCTCCTTGCACAGACCCTGGCACCTGGCGGAGCCCAGGGCCCATTTCATGGAGCACTTCCCAGCCCAGCAGTGTCCTTGCTCCTTGGGATGCACGAGGTGACGCTGGGGATGCATGAGGTGATGCTGGGATGCACGAGGTGATGGTGGGGTTGCACAAGGTGACACTGGGGATGCACGAGGTGACGCTGGGGATGCACGAGGTGACGCTGGGGACACACGAGGTGACGCTGGAGACACATGAGGTGATGCTGGGATGCACGAGGTGATGCTAGAGACACATGAGGTGACACTGGGGACACACGAGGTGACGCTGGAGACACATGAGGTGATGCTGGGATGCACGAGGTGATGCTGGAGACACATGAGGTGACGCTGGGGACGCACGAGGTGACGCTGGAGACACATGAGGTGACGCTGGGGACGCACGAGGTGATAGTGGGGTTGCATAAGGTGACACTGGAATGCACAAGGTGACACTGGGGATGCACGAGGTGATGCTGGGGACACACGAGGTGATGCTGGGACGCACGAGGTGACACTGGGGACACATGAGGTGACGCTGGGACACACAAAGTGACACTGGGGATGCGCAAGGTGACATTGGGGATGCACGAGGTGACAGTGGGGACACATGAGGTGATGCTGGGACGCACGAGGTGACATTGGGACGCACGAGATGACGCTAGGATTCATGGTGGCTGCACTGCAGGGTGCCACAGCTCTGTGCCCTCCCTTTGCCCTAACGCCCCTTCCCCCTTGCTCACGTCCTCGGGGCTGGCACAGCGAGCTGCGGTTTTACCGCACGCTGCAGCTCACATCCGCAGCCTAACCGGACTCTGCTTCGCAACGCAGCAGATTGGGACCTGGCTTTGCTCCGTCTGTAATTACAAATAAATCCCCTTTTAACAGATCCTGCTGAATCTGGGCTTTATTCTTGTCGTTTTTAATCATCCCCTTAATCTCCACGAGCACCTCGGAATTCCTTCTTTGTGGAGCGGGAAGCGGTAGCGGGGGAGACTGTAGCAGCATCGGCGCAGCAAAACCAGGCGCCGCTTCCTGCGTTTCTCCACCACGCTCGTTCGGAGCAAACACAGCCACCCGTCGCGGGGCGGCCTGCGTGGAGCCGGGGCCGGTGGCACGGCTGCGACCCTCGGAGCAGCGCGGGGACAGGGACAGGGACAGGCCCAGGCCGCCCACCGAGAAGGCCGTGCGAACACTTGGGCTGGGCCTTAAGGGACTCGCGTGGCAGAAGGGGTCCAAAACACGCTGTGACGACACCTGCGGCGGCACCACTGAAGAGGGATGTGACAGAAAACAGGTTTTGACTCCTGCCGGGGTGCCCTTAATAGGCCTGCAAAGGAGAGCGCTGGCAGGGCAGTCCTGGAGGGAAGCAGCATTCACCTGTATGCAGCGTTCAGCTAGCCTAAATCCATGGGACACACTAGTGCGATGCTCTAAGCAGAAAAATCAGCTGTTAAGCAAGCCCAAAACCCAGCCGGACGAGAACAAGCTAACGTGCCCTTCGCCAGGAGCAGCGTGCACACGAGCGCGTTGTTGCAGTGTTTGCAGCAGGAGCCCGGCCGCCCTGCCACGACGCAGAGCTCTGCTCTGTTAGGAAAGGGGAGCCGCGGCAGAGCAGGCGGCCGTGCGCCCTCCAGGCGGGCTGGCGGCAGGAGAGAGCAGCCTTCCCGCTCGCAGGCGTTTCGCACACGCTGCTGTCCGCGGGCAGCAGAGTGATGGGCAAGACGTCCCCGGGGCAGGCAGCTAACTGCATCTCTGGGTGATGGAGAAAGCGAGCGACAGCGTCCGGGTGCGCACGGCAGCCCCGCAGCCCTGCGGAGCCGCAGGGGAAGAGCAGAGCCAGCGGCAGGAGCAGGACTAGGCAGCCCTCTGCACCAGCAGCTTGAGACCTAGCAGAGAACGACTCCTGTTGGCTTTGGTCTAGCTGAAATCAAGGGTTCAGTGGGGTAAGTAGGTGTTTTAGGAAGTGATTTTCAGAATAGATCTGATCACATTCCTCAGTTCTTCTTGCTAGGTGTAGAAGTGGGGGATTTTCTGACAACTCTGCAAGTAGAAGCACAGTGAGGGACCGCATGATGATGCCCAGAGCAGCGAAGCCCTGCAGGTGCCTTGTGAGCACAGGCAGGCGGAGGAGGATGCACGGAGCACCAGGAGGAGGATGGAGCAGGACACACGGAGCACAAGGAGGATGCACGGAGCACCAGGAGGAGGATGCATGGAACATAAGGAGGATATAGCAGGACACACAGAGCAGCAGGAGGACACACAGAGCATGAAGAGGAGGATGCAGCAGGATGCATGGAGCACGAAGAGAAGGATGCATGGAGCACAAGGAGGAGGATGCAGCAGGATGCATGGAGCATGAGGAGAATGGACTAAGCACGAGGAGGAGGATGCACAGAGCACGAAGAGAAGGATGCATGGAGCACGAGGAGGAGGATGCAGCAGGACACATGGAGCACGAGAAAGATGCACAGAGCACAAGGAGGAGGATGCAGCAGGGCACACAGAGCATGAGCAGGAGGATGCAGTAGGACACATGGGGCACGAGGAGGATGCACGGAGCACAAGGAGGAGGATGCAGCAGGACACATGGAGCACCAGGAGGATGCATGGAGTACGAGGAGGAGAATGCAGTAGGACACATGGAGCACGAGGAGGAGGATGCAGCAGGACACACAGAGCATGAGGAGGACGGATGGAGAATGAGGAGGATGCACGGAGTACCAGGAGGATGCAGCAGGACACACGGAGCACAAGGAGGAGGATGGACGGAGCACAAGGAGGATGATGCAGCAGGACGCAGCAGGTGGCGGCGCCTTGGTGAGCCTCGGCTTTGCAAGCCCCGAGCTGACGGATCAGGCAGGACCCAGGCGGTCCCATCCTCCGAAGGGAGCAGGAACATCCCGGTTTGCTGTTAAAGTGCATGAAGTTACATGTCAGTTAAGATCCCAGGCTCCACTTCTGGTACAATGGTGAGCTTGTCTTCAATATTCATTTAGCATTAATATTGCAGAACTACACGGATTTGGTAAAATATTTCCCGTGAGGCTGTCAGATTCTCTTTACTTGGAGTTTCTGAAAATAAAATCATATCTGCTTATAAATTTGTGATGTGATGGAATTACAAAGCAGGTCAGCTAGAAGGTTTGGAGATCCTGCCTAGCTTCTCCTCGAGACAGAGTAATGCAGCTCAGCAAACCCCCTCTTATTGCTCACGTTGCTTCTTTCTATGACTAACAGAGATGAAAAATACACTACAGCACAAAGCCAGCGCAGCCACGATGCCCTGGAAAAGTCATCACACAAAGTCTTCATTCTTATAACACTGTTAGAGCGGGTTTGGGTGTTATTTCCCCTGGAGAACAGAGAGATTATATACATTTCTCATAAAATAGGATTTGCCGAACACTAAGAAGACGTCAAAGTAGGAGAATGCAGCAATTTCTGTTATCCTAGGAGCTGCATTTTCTAAGAGGTCTCAGCCAGATCCTAAATTTTTACTAGGAATTAATTCTTGCAGGATTAAAAGTAAACATAAATGACAGAATTTGCACCTCCAAGTGCAAGCTGGGTGCAGACTGCACATGCAAAATGAGCTTGGCACGCATAAACTTTATCTTCTGTAAGAGAAATCATTACTTCGCGCACAACCCTCTTGTAGAGAAAAAGGGCCAGGCCCAGGTAATGACTGCCAGCAAGGCAGAAGCCCACATATTTTTATTTTGAAAAGCCTGTAGAGGAAATGAAAGCTTCTGGGTGGCAGGAAGAAAGCTAAACTCCAGGTGATGCTTCGCTCTGCTCCAAAGCTGCAATCAGAATACCTTCCAGCAGGACTGAACGCTCCTGGCCGGCGTTTTCCGGGCTCCCCCATGCGCCCACCAGCACGGTGGGCAGGGCTCCACAATGGGAACGACAGACAGAGCCGTCACGGGAGACCAGAAGGACTGAGTGTCTTCTCCACAATGGGAAGAGGTCCCTTTTCCTCGCTATTGCGATGTGCCAGCACAGTACAGGCCCTGAACGCAGCCTGGCTGCTCTCTTGGCCATGAGACCACGAACTGCCGGCAGCAGAACCCCCACATCCTCGTCCGTAGCTGCTCTGTCCCCCTGTGCACTTTCCCAGGCCTCAGATTATCCTGTTTTAAGGGAGGAAGCCTGCTCTAACTCCTCGATTGCTGTTATGTGAAGAATTGAAGCAAACGTTCCAGCTAATGACAACAAAACTCAGACTACTGCCATGACTCGGGGCTGAGGAGGACCCGGAGGGCTCTGCTGCCTGCAGATCCCAACTGCCTCCTCAAACTCCAATAAATATCCCAGGCTCCAAAATGCTGGCACTAATAGTTAAGTCCCGATGACAGATCAGCCCTGGCTGGGGCCGGGCGCTGCTGCTCTGCCCCAAAACCGGCCCCACGGACCGGCCCAGCGGAGCCGAGGGGCCCGCACGCACGGCACGGGGCAGCTCATGATATTTAATGTGCTCCCAAAGACAGAGCCGCCTAATCACTCCAGATTAACATAGTCATCAGAGCCATTTAGCAAGCAATTGAGAATGTCTAATTTTAATTAGAGGTTTGATTGCTACTGTTAAACTAAACAGGATTACTCCTTTCTGGAGATATTTTTATTTAATGGAAGCTTCCGCTGCAGTGTCCGCCGCAGCCCCGGCCTGCAGAGCTGGAAACACCATGGACGGAGCGTCCTGAGCGCTCGCCCAGCTGCCCAGCTTGTCAGATTTTTGCTAAAAAGCTTCAGGGAGAAACACTTTGCTGAAGGCTACGCATCTTCCTCCTCTTATATGGCCGTGGAGCGTGGGGAGAGGAACAAAAATATTCTTCGGTGTCCAAAATATAGTGGAAATTTTGTGTGGAAAGTGGTATTGGGGTAATGGAGCTGGTGCAGAGCAGCCCTCAGCTCCAGCCCTCAGCAGAGCACCTGGACGGACACGATCACCCACGGGGAAACCACCACCCACAGGGTGACCCACCTAAGACACAATCACCCATGGAGCAAACGCTGAGCGCGGGTGTCCCCGGGCGCAGGGCGGCGCATGGAGACCCCGGTGCGCAGCGCGGACGCCGGGTGGTTGCTCCTATGGGCTGGGGTTTAGCTGAAGGCACTCAAGGGCTTTACTAAGATTATGTAACTACTAGTGCTCCCTGGCCTGGGCGACGCAGCGGATCTGCAGGAGTTGCACCCATCCCCTGGCACCTGGGAACACGTTCAGAGCCAGCAGTGGAATTCCGGTGAATGGAAACGTTTGTGTTTCCATATAAACGTTTGTGTTTCCTATAGAGGCTGCTGCACAGGGAAACCAATAAAGGTGGAACCAGGGCCATAGAAAGCGAGCAGTGAATAACAGCAGAATAAATAGTCAACCGCTGCCGAGTTCAGCAGTCTCTGCCTTCACCTTTCAGTCAAACGTACCGCGAGGTTTGTACCTGCTTGGTGCAAATCAAGAAGTAAACACCCCTAACCATCCTCAAGCACGAACATCTGAATGTGCCCAACGCGCCTTGAAACCAGGTGTGTATTTTGGGTGTCCATGTACTTCAAAACCAAGCCCTGAGCTCCAGGTGTCACTTCATTTCTTTAAGGCCACTCTATGGGATCCCTATGTCTGTTGCTCTGCCCACAGTGCCACCCCGCTCCGCAGCAGCTCTCCGCGCCGCTCGGCTGCGCTGGTAACTCAGGAAGAGGAAACGTGACATTCCCCAGGGGATCCCTCTCTAATGGATCATCTTTCCAGAGGTACACGTAATTAATTTTTAAAAGATTCTTTCCAAAATTTTATTAAGTTGTTTTATATGCTCTTTCGCTTGCCCATAAAATAGAGCTATTTTTGGCCATCAGCACCGCGAGACAGCCAAGAACATTAATCTAAATCACTACCCTATCTTCCAAATGCAGAACTGTCATAAATATTTTCTATTTATTTACATAGAATTATTCACTCTTTTGACTCTGCAATTCAGAGCTCAGCAAAGCACCGGGGCGTCTGCGGCCGCGCGGGCACCCGGAGCTGGATCCCTGTGCCGGGAGGAGCCTTGCTGTGCCGCCTCCCCCAGGAAAAATAAATACCAGGAACACGAGGCCAAATCGGCACCCGATGCAAACGGAGGGGCTTGTCCCCTTTGTTGTCCTCTGGTCACAGTTGAATTTGGCATTTTTGCTGAGCCCCCAAGGCCGGCCGGGCTCCCCACAGGACCGTGGGGATCCCTCGGCGCATCGGAACGGCTTGAGGGGTAAGGGGTTCTCATGTCCCAAGAGGGGTTATGGAATTCAATTTCTTTCAGGAATTGCCGTGTTACACTGTCCCAAAGACACAGTATAGACAGATTGTTTGAATAGAGATATTAAAAACATGCAAGACAGGAGGAAGGCAAAAATTATCAGTCCCTCATTTACGGGCAGGACTGGGAATATTTGGAAAAGAGTCAGGGAATCGGCAGAAGGAAAGAGAAAAGCAGTTTCTGCTCCGGAATGCAGTTTTCTGAGGCAGCTGCTCTGCTGGGGCACCCCAACTCCCAGGCCGTCTCGGATCCCACTATTCCGTGACTCCACATCCCAGTTGGAGTCTCTGATCCCTGCTCTCTGCCCAGGGCGCGCTGGGAGTCTCTCCAGCAGCAGCAGCAGCAGGAGCAGGAGGAGCAGGAGCAGCAGCAGCAGGAGGAGCAGCAGCAGCAGGAGGAGCAGCAGGAGGAGCAGCAGCAGCAGCGCCGTCCTGCGCTCCCCACGCTGTCCCTTTCCGCACAGCCTCTCCAAGCCCCAAGGACACGTCCTCACCCTGAGGCGCTTCCCTTTTTGCTGCCGCTTGCTGCAGCACGTGCAGCATTCACAGCACAGGCGGAAGGGCCCAGCCACACGCGGCTGCCACTTCACCGGAGCAGGGTCCTTCTTTTGCACAGCTTTTCACTCAAGTTCCAACTTACTATTAACGGATATAAAGCTCAAGAGGAAATTTTGGGCTTCAAATTCTCCTTCCACACATGGCCACATGGAGCAATGCCGATTTGAGGCTCCCTGCTGAAGGAAGCGAGTGGCGCTGCGGCTGCTGCTGCTGCTGCTGCTGCTGCTGCTGCTGTTGCTGCCATGGGAAAAGCATCAAATGCATCATGGATTAGGCACAAGCCAAGAGACACACAACAAGATGCTGGAAACAAGGGTGGTTAAACCAAAATAAAGGGTTAACAGCGAAACAGGACGAGATTTTATATGAATGCACTCATTAATGCCTTAGAGAAAGAGTGAAATGGCACTCACAATTGAGGATGAAATTGCAGATTTATACAAAATGTCATAGGTTTGTCACTCAGTGGCAACTTGTCCTCCCACAGACATGCACAGATATTTTCATTCTCTCTCTTGGGAAATCAGCGGCAGAATTAGAGCAGACCAGAGCAGGCGGTAAGGGGGATTAAGGGCATAAGGACAGTGCATACCAGAAGAGAGTGAGAAGCACAGGAGATTTTCTGAATGCATGATTACAAGACAAGATGAAAGCCTGAAAACACTGCACAGTCCCTTCCAGAGAAGGACAGGCGTTTGCCTCATTTGGCATTAGTCGTTACAGAAATAGCAGAGGACATTGCATAAAAATGGACAGAAGAAAGAAACTTAAAATGTAAAAACCGCAAACCCCACGTATTTCTCAGTGGACCTCACTGATATTTTTGGAGCCAAGGAATGAGAAAGGCTTTCCAAAAACAGCAAAAGGTACGAGGGATGCTTGGAAAGTCAGTGAAAGTCAGTGCACCCGTTCTGAGGAGCAAAGGGAGGGAGCAGCTCACGGTGGGCTGAGCTCCTGTCCGCGCTTCGACTGCCTGCGCTGCGGCCCTGCTGCCTGCCCATGTCACATAAAACCAAGGCAAAGCAGCAAAGGAAGGGCTGATTTCTCCCACAGAGGAGAATTGGTGTCTCCCAAGGAGTGTTTAATGTGATATTTTCCTTGAGCCTCCCTTCTCTCCTAGCGTGAGATAAAGAAGAGGCAGGCGATCAAGGAGCGGCAGGCAGGAGCGGGGATTAGTGCTGCTGCTGGAGAGGATGCTCTGTCGAATGCCGTTCAGGCAAACTCATTGCACGCCTTCGGTGTCAGCTCGCACTGATCCCAGTACGACCTGGGCCCAGCACGAGCAGTGTCTCCAGCACGCGCTGCCTGAGCTCCTTCGGGCAGCCAAACAGATAGCAATAGGAGCAAATAAAATGATACCAGCAAAGCAGAAACCTGGAAAGGGGTCGAACCACCATTTGCAGGATAACTTTTCCCGTTGCTTTAGAGCAGACGGCGGCAAGAGCAGCAGCGCTGCAGAGCACAGCCGGCGCCAGGGAATTGCACCGCGGGGACGCAGCCCTGCAGCCTCCCCGGCCCCCAGGGAGACCACGAAGCTGATGGGAAACTCATAACCTTATGGAGAGGCAGCGCTGCCAGCACACCCTATAGCGTTACCTATAGATAAACCTATAGATTAGCTACAGGGAGCAAAGGGTTAGAAGGAAGAACTGCCAGGTGCTGGTGTGAAGATGCAGGAGCTGCAGGGAATCTGCACGAGCCATGCCCTGCCCCAGGCATCAACTACCACGTCTCATGCTTGGATCATCAGCTGTGGCCCCTTGCCTTGCAGGGCAAAACCACTGGTACTTAGTGAGAACAGAAGATACCAGGCGCATCTGATGCACAACTTGGCGTCTGCCTTGCAGTGGCAGCAACCCCAGAGCCGCTGCAGGAAGGGAATGAATCTGGAAGGTGACATAAACCCTGCAGCACTGACACCTCGGAACGCAGCACGGCTGGGAATGACAAACTGGAAACGCACCGGTAGGAAGGATGGCCCTGCGTGTGCCAGGAGAATTATGGCTCACCCACACACACAAATTGGCTCGTTTCCTCCCGCCCTTGCCATTAATCTGCCAAGCTCTCCCTTCTCCAGACTGAGTTACATTCCTGGAAAGCAGATACCTGGGTGTCACCGCACCGCGGAGCGAGCCAGGAGAGGGAAAGCCGTATTCCAGACATGGCCAAAGCTTTATGGCATTGGGAACAGGATTGGTTTGATGTGCAGCAGGGCAAACAGCAACATGTAAATATTGCATCTCATTTGAAAGCATCGGTAATAGCTGTGTGCTCAGCTCCCCATTAATATCAGATTTACACAGGTAAATGTAAATAGTTTAGACCCTTTTTTGATTGCAGGGATTGTGGGCCGTCCTGCAGCACCTGCCGCCCACAAAGTCGAGCAGGGAACTTCAGCAACAGCTCCTGCTCCGAGAGCTCACGGCACAAACCACAACAACGGCAACAAACAAACCCAATATTTACAGGGTTCCAGGAAGCAGGAGGAGTCTCTGTTCCCTTTCCTGGCACAGGAAAGAGGTGGCCAGTTAACCCACGTTTCAACGTCGAGCTCGGGTACACCTCACGCTGAACCAAAATGCTGATGGAGATTACGCTGATGCCTGAGAATTTCATGCAATATTTAAGAAGTTAATTAAATGCTCTGAAAATACGGCCAGAGCAATTCCAGACATTATTTGTCTGGAATTTCCAGCTACAACCATCTCCACCGTGCCAGGTTGTAAATGTCCTCCAGATAAAGTCTAGACATGAAAGCGAAAGACAAGGTGCGCGCAGAAAGCCACCGGCAACATCCACTCGGGATGAGGGCCCGAAGCTCGGGCGCTGGGTCAGTGTCACCAGCAGGAGCCCGCTGGTCCTCGCCCCTAGCCGCACACAGCCCCGGTGCTGCCACATCCCTGGCACGGGACAGGGGCCGAGGGCAGCTACGGCGGGCGTCTGCCCTGGCGCTGGAGCCAGGGGCCGTGCACAGCTGCTCCGACCGGGGTATCCGCAGGGAAGGGCTGCAGAGACCTCCCTTCAGAGCGCTCCTTTCCTCCCTGCACCTTGCGAACTGCACCACCCGCATCAGAGATGCTGCTCCACTGAAATGCTGCACTTCTTCCACCAAGAAGAATTCTCCTCCCTTTCTGTTGAATAACGCTGGTATGAAAAAAAGAAAAACCACAAGCCACCTAGTGCCTCCTGCTCCCATTGTGATCGCTCCAAGCCAGCTCTGCCGTCAGCAGCAGGGAGACAAGAGCCAGCGCTCGCGGTTGCCATTCCTGAACCTGCCATTACATAACGTGCACAATAGGCACTCGATTTTATTTTTAATAGCTCTTTTCTTAAGGTTACATTTGACTTTTGTTTCCATAGAGAAAGCAGATACACTAACTTAGCCAAGGCCGGCTCCTACAGCGGGCAAGGGCTGCCGGCTCTGGAACAGCAGAGGAATCCGGGTACATGGCGCCCAGCTCCTCGCTCTGCCGGGGTCTTCCCGAAGGGGCTCAGGTCTCCTGGGGTATCCCCGATCGCTCTCATATTGTATTAGGGGGAGCCAGATCCATGCCCAGAGCCAGAGCTCACCTGGCGACAGCGAGGAACCAAACCCCAAGCAAGAACAGGCAGCCCCAGCGCGGTGCTTCAGCTCACTCCTCGGGCAGAGCACTCACCTGCGCTCAGTTTTATGAGAGTTTTTGGTGTTTTCCGAGTGTAATGGGAGGGTGAGGGTATTCCTGACCTGGGCTGATCCTGCAGAACTGACCTCCCTTCCTTCCCTCACCAGCAACAAAGGGAAAACAGAAGGTCAAGTCCATCCTCCAAGGATGCTGGGAGAATTAATTAGGCATCGAAAGCATTTTGAAGACAAAAAAAAATGTATCCTACATCTGTGCATCCATGCATTTGCTAAACAAGCAATTTTCGTATCTCACACATCACACACTGATGTAATTGTGCATTGTGTGTGTAGGTTTCCCACCTACAGACTCAAGGCCAGGAGAGAAGAGCCCGTGTGCAGGGGGCAGTGAGACACCAAGGAGGAACCCACACGCGAGGGGTGCCAGTGCTGGCAGGGGACCTCTCCCACCACACAGGGCTGAATTTTTGATATTATAAAGGACTTTTAATAAAACATTGTTGTTAAAGCCAGTGCAAACATGCAGTTACCTTCGCTTTCCTTTCCAGCCTGCTTCAGCAGTATTGAGTAATCTGAATTCAGATCAGTCGGAATAGGAGATGAAAGCGAGAGGCACACTGCCTAGTGCCTCGGCCTGGAGGGGAGCAACCAGCTCGAGGAAACAGAGAGAGATGCAGCATTATTTATGATGCATCCTCACTGCTAGTCCAGTGGTTAAATAACCAGAAGAAGATATCGAAAGTTACTCTAAATGAGCTGAATTTTTAAACCCTTGCTCCTCTCCTACCTATCTTAGCTGTGGGGATTTTATATCAGGTTTTTATAAAACATCTAGTGAAATGGAAGAGGACAGCACAGCAAACACATGCATTTGGACATACACATAACATCAAGAACGGAGGCCAAGTAGAATCTGATCATCCAGCGAGCTTGAGTCCACCGAGCTCCCACTTTAGAAGACTTCTGCAAGGGAAGTCTGTGGGGAGTGTGGGGATGGCGTCAGAAAGGGAGGCTTCCAACCAGCCACGACCTGGTAGGAGCGAGAAGCAGTCGAAGCAGAGCCAGCTCTGTGGTTACTGAATCACTGCTCCTTGCTGCTCCGCAGCTCTGCACCAGCCTCGATTAAAATTCAGCTGCCGGAGAGCAAGCGCCTGGGGTCTCACAAGGAGCTGCTGCCTCACAAAGCCCTTCCTGCAGCCTCTGCCCGTACAGGGCGCAGAAATGCTGCCCCGAGAAACGCTGCGCCGAAGATGACAGCCAAGGGGCCACCTGCTAAAGGTCAGCACTGCAGTGACTTAAGAACATAACCCCGCGTGGGAACCTTGCCCTATACGTGACTGAGAGGCACAGGAAAAATCCATCTCGGAAGAGGTTACTACCTTCTTTTTGCTCTTTCTCTTGCTATTCTGGCATTACATTTTATCTAGCAGCAGTGTCTGCTGACACACGCGCTCTTACATGGAGATCTGTCCGCAGGTCAAACAGGTAAATCGCTGTGGGTTTGCCCTGGCATATCCTAAAATATCCGCAAATGACCTATTTCCTCCTGCTTAGAGAAGACTAACTGGAGAAATCACTTGAAATGGTGAAAATAAGGAAGGAAAGGGAAATTGTGGGGGATGAATATGGCGAAGCAGCAGTGAAAACAGAGATATGAGATGGCTTACAGCTAAAGGAAGGCAAAAGCAATGGTTCATAATTCAGACCCTCATGCTCTGATACTTCGCAGTATGCCAGGGCACTTTGCTTAATGTAGATGCTGTGTTCAATCTGGGAAACAGCCTGGAGCTTTTTTAAGTGTTTATGTTGCAGGTCCGTCTTGCTCCGGGACAGACGTAGCCCGGCCCAGGGAAACCCCTGGGCACCTCCCAAGCCCAGGAACCTCTGCTAAAAAGTCAACTCTTGGCGCCGGTCAGTACTTGCTACGTGAGATTGCGGGGAAAAGGCTTCCCGAAGCGCTTGCACGTGCACATTTTTCATTCTGGTCTTCCTGCTCTGTGTTTCTGTGCTGTGTTTCAGCTGCTAGAAAGTGCTGAGTTGCTTTGGCAGAGGGGCATAGCCACTTCTCCGAGCAACAGGTCCTTCTCCAGGGAATGCCTTTTGTCCATCTGCCTCTAAACAGGCCGTGCCAGCTTCCGAACTCTGCAGAGACGGCAGCAGCGCCCTGCGAAGCGCAGTGATTCACCAGGCAAACAGCCTGGCAGGGGAGCCCTTCCGCAGAACAACCCTGGCATCGGAAACGCAGCCTTGCTGCTTCTTTTGCAGTGCCTTGCAGTGCTTCAGCAGGCCGTGCTCGCCTTGAGAGTGCAGATTGTACCTGCCAGCTCTCCCCAAAAGCTGAAGAGTGCCAGGGCAGCTCCCCACGAGAGCAGCAGGGCTGGGCATCGCCTCTTGAAAACGTTTTCATTCCAAACCATGCGGAATTTTGAAAGGCCAGAGCAGTTTTCCGCAGGTGGGTGATTTCTGTAGCACTGCATTTAGGCACTATAGCACTAGGGATACAACATGTGCCATCGTGACGGCCACAATCTGACACCACAACACGCTGCACTCAGGATTTTAGACATTTCCAAACTCCTGGCAGGGAGTCTTTGTCCCAGGGCATTGGCAGGCTCAGGGCAGAGGGCAGAAAGGAGGCAGCAGTGTGACCCATCCACACTGAAAACAGAGTGGGACCAGCTGCAGTCCATGCCTTAACCACCGCCTCACTCTGCTGCTTCCACACCACTTGCAGTGCAAACCAACATTTTCAACAGCTTTTTTAGTAAATGAAACCTTTTAGACCTCATTCAGATATCATTTTTGCAGTTAGGCAACACTCTTGCACAATATTTTTATGCACGACTCCATCTGTGAATCGCAACGCAATGCTAAAAGAAGAATGCCATATTTATGTGAGGGCATATCAACAGCTTGTTAACATGAATGCAGACCAATCAGGAATACGCCGAAATGGGACTGTGTAGGTTCCTACTCTTTAAAAAATAAAATCAGAAAAGGGAATTTAGGAGATGATTTTCAGCTAATTGCACTTGCTTCATCCTTTGCACACAAGCATGAAAAGGAAATAAATAAAGAGGAAAAAAATAAAAGAGCTTTACAGTATTCACTAATTCAACTAAACTGTTCCTTTCCACGAGCAGCCTTGCAGCATTTCCTGGCAGCCTCGCTCGCCAAAGCAGCGCTCGCTGCGATGTTCCCACGAACAAATTTTGCCTTTGTTTTCCAAGGATTCAAAGGAGAACTGTGCTCCGAAGGATATTTCTGGTCCACATTGAGTGCCATCAATGCACCCCGTGCAAAGCCTGCCCCACATGCAGCTCCATGCGCTGCCCGTGGCACTGGACAGGCCAGATCCCGCAGCCTGGGCTGGGGGGAAGCTGGTCCCCATTCCTCGCTCCTCGCTGAGCCCTTGTCCTACCACAAGCACAAGGAGCCTGGAAAGGCCAGTGTAAAATTGGAAAATACTCCATTTCTGTGAATGAGATGACTTGAAAAGCAGTAGCAGGCAGAGGTGTGGTGCAAAGCCCCCTTGGGAAGGGAGGATCAGTTCCCTGCGAAGGGAGAGGTTATCCCACCGCGTGCAGTGGCTCTGTGCTGCTGCTCTTGGTACAAGGGATTTTTGTTCTCTAAACAGCATTGAGGATCCAATTGGAAACAGGGAAGTAGAACAATGTGAGGCTTGTGTTAACTGGGACATTTAACGCTCAGTTAATGCCCTCACCCCCTTGCCCTGGCTGGAGCAGACCATGCGCGCCAGTGCTGCAGGTCCCAGCTCCAATTAGCCTGGACAACTTGTAGCCACCACGATGCCTCTCAAGAGCCAGCCGGGTTTTCATCTAATTGTGCCCCTGTTTCCTTTCACATTCAGAATATCCCCTCAGCATATGCAAACGAAATGAAAACTAGATTGATGCTACCGCCGACCCGAGCGGCAGCGCAGAGGGACACCTGGGCTGGGGACCGTGGGGACACGGGCTGCAGGGTAGTGGCAAAGAGCCGCTGGGGGAGAGCCGTGTCCGCACGGGCACTGTGTGAAAGGGGGCTCTGAAACACCCAAACTCCTCACTCCCCAAGCAGAGCAATGAGGCCGAGGCAGCACTACGCTTATTTCATCAGAGCTAAATCCAGCTAATGCCAGCACTTGGATCCGCTGTGCATACTGCAGGGCCCGAGCACCCCTCCACGCGAGCAGACTTCATGTGTAGAACAACACTGCTGCTACTATGTAGAACTATATTTATAATCTGATAGCCTCTCCTCCGCGATAGCTTTAAATTAAGAGGTTGGCATGGCAACAGATGTTCCCACACTGCTGGGTCTGCCTCGTGCTGCCGTTCTGCTCAGCATCCCTGGTGGGTTCGGGATTAACCGCCTCCAGTATCGCATTCCGAACAACGAAGCTGTTTTTGGCTGGAGCATCAAACAAACAGCTGAAGCCGGGTATGAATGGTGCACTCGCTGCCGCCTGATGCTCTGTAATTCTGAAATGAGTCTTTCTGAATTCAGGCTATTCTCGGTGTTCTGCTCGATGCCCTTCCGAGCGGCAGCACAGAAGCTGTGCTGAGGAGTGGACCTTGCTGACTGAATTATTCAGCAGGCATCACCCTTCTTGGTTCTGTTTCCACTTGGTCAAAACCTGCAGAGAGACCTTCACAAATGGCTCTGCTCTTCACATCCGTTTGCCCTGTATGGGAATACTGGGACTCACTGTGTGCCGCGGACGGCAGACGACACCGTTTCATTCCAGCTACCATCCCGCTGGCTCCCTGGGCAGGGGTTGGCTTTCCCATGTAGGAATAACAGCACCGCAGATTGTTTGCAAGCAGTTTGTTGTGATGGTACTGAGATTTAAAACACAGCAGTTTCCATGGACTTCTCCAGATGTTCTACTCCTGCCTAGAGGAGAGCGAAAATCCAAATTCTGCCAATTCCAAGTCAAGGATTCCTGTGAGCGAGGGGCGAGGGAAAGCCCTTTGCACATGGCGCAGTGCAGAGCAGCAGACATCACGAGGTGACACTGCGTCCCTGTTGCGGGTGTCTTTATGCCCTGTGTAGAAGCGCCGAGTCCCAGGGTGAGAAGAGCTGCCCATGGATCAAAGCTGAGCACGTTGGTCGGGAGCTGCCCACAGCCCCGTTCCCCACCCGCTCGGCGCCTCTCGAGGAGCCCCCTGGGCCACCTCTCCTCTTCAGCTTGCTAAGGCGACATCCTATCTCAAAATCCCATTTCAATTCCACTCTCTTTATTTAAACAGCACCACTGAGGTTAATGACTTTTTAACATAAGGTGAACAAGACTTTGCCCGGTATCTACTTTTTAGAGGATTTTCTTTACTTCTGCCAGATCCATCCGTGTTATACTGAAATTCATACAGTGCAATTATTCTAAATCCACCCAGTGCACCAGCTGGGCGAGAAAGCCTTTCCAAAACCACCTCAGGTTATTCTGCATATACTATGAGCCCACTTCATTCCATATTTCCAAAGCAGAAGCAGCCACTATACTTAATGAGACACTTTTC
>JAWLRI010001047.1:278748-296690 GCA_034781795.1 Crypturellus tataupa
GGGCACGACGGCCCCTCGGAATAGTTTTCCAGATTGGCTGCTCTGCTCTTACCTTTTCATCTAATTCCTAACTATCCGCAGCCTCATCTGTGTTCCAACCGGAGACTCGGATATCCTGAAGACTTTAATTAACATTTCAAGTCAGGATCTGCCTCTATTCTCTGCTCCAAATCTGCTTTGGTCAGTAAACGGCCGGTTTAAACCCAGATGACGGAGCAGGTCACTCACCTGGATGCTTCACGGCTCCGTTTTACAGCACGGCCAAGAGCCTCAAGTGCTCAGGGCTGTTGCTTCAAACCTTCCCCATTTTCTTTTTAGCTTCTCACTCTTCACTCACTGCAATTTAGATCAAGACACAGAAAAACAGATAGAACCCGAATACATCAAGCAGTTTGCACCCCCTTCCATCCTATACAAAAGGGCTTTTCTTGATCACTGCAGCAGTTCATATTGCAGTAATTCTCCCCTGTGCAAATAAACAGCTTCTAAGATCATTTTCATCCTTGCTTTTTTGCTTCTAGCCATGCTGGAAGCCCCATTATATATATTTCTTTATTTCTTTTACTGCATATTTTCTTCTAGTTGAATCATTTACTGAAGTCTGAATCTTCACGGAATCCCTAGATCCTCTCAAAGTGCATTTTTCTCTGCAAAGCAATTTTGTAAATCGGCTCTGTCTTACTCAGCAGGTCCGTTCCCTTTGTGCCTTCAAAGCATTAGCTGCTGACATCAATGACAAAATAAGTTTTACCGACTTTCATTCCTACGAGCGGTGGTTTTCACCTCGCTGAGCCTGCAGTGAGTTCTGCTGTACCTCCCAGGTCATCACTAAGTCACCGCTGCTTCAATCAGGTGGTGCAACAGGTTTGACTAATAGCCCGAGCTGGAGTTTACTCTGCAAGTTCAGGCTGTTTCCAGGGATGGCAGTTAGAAAAACATTTATGCTGAAAGCACCAATACACACAACCCGAACCTCACTTCCTTGCTATCACGAAGCAATTTTGCAGGTTGCAGTGGCACTTCAGACCCCTTTGCCTTTTTATGTGCACTCAGCGTTGCCAAAGGCTGCAGTCAAACGTCATTTTCCTCTTCTTTCCTGGGCTCTTAGTTTCTGATAGTGCATTGATAATTTTAATACTGTTCCCACTTCCTTTCATAAATTCTAATGAAAACATCACGTCATTCTGGCACCCGATATGTTTCCTGTAGGAATCATGGCATTTGTATAAATAAGCTTTCACTTGTGGCCCTTTTATGGCAGTTTTACATAGAGTTGAAGGATATTTTCAATTAACAGCTGCCTGTAGCCTCTTAGGAGTGAATATGTGATCTTTGGTGCCAGCTGCTGAGGTCCCTTGGGTGGCAGCAGGCCGGCTGCACCACTGCTCCCCCTGGCAGAGCTGGAGGCTCAGATTTGCACCCCTTATACTTAATAATACACTTAATACTATAGTATTATACACTATAATATACTTAAGTATTTTCAGAGTTTGAGATTCAGACCTGCTCTGTACTTGCAGCTTTAAAATGCACAGAAACCTTAAGCGCTACAAAATAGTTCCATGCTCCTCCAAACCAAGCAAGCAAATACGTTCCCTGTGCTTGACATTTTAACAGAGATTGTTATTCTGGGGATTTCTCGAGCAGGAAATGTCAGATAATGGAGTAGATGCTACGGAAAGGCGCAGAGAGCTCTGTGGAGACAGGGGAGCTCTGCTGCATCCCTCCAAGCCTCGCAGGCGGCTGCATCCCTCCAAGCCCTTGGTCGGGTGCTGGGTACGAGATACCGTTCTGGAGAGAGAGAAAAATGTCCTTCGAGGCCCTTAGTTTACTTGGCACTCTATAAAAACAGAGAGGTATTCACTTCAAAGCTTTATCTCTCTTTAAACCATGAAAATATTTTACATCTTGTCTTTCGATGTATTTTATAAGAGCTGTAAGTTATAATTTTCAGAGCTCTCACATACAAGTACGTCCACTGGAGTGATCCTCAGTTTTGCAATTCAAAAAGCAAATCTACTCTGTGCACGTTAAGTATTAGCTGTAAAGAACAATCATCATTTCTATACAATATTGCATAGCTTAATGTGGAAATATAATCCATTTTGAATTAAAACAGTTACACAAATAAGCTTGCATATTTTATGAATAAATGAATTTAAATTCAGTATCAAAATTCAATATCAAAGTTTGCTCAAAATCATGAGCAAACTCAAAGTAAGGTGGGATTTCCATTTCCTTTTTGGGAACGGCACATACCATTTCTAAGCACTTGAATGGCAAATCAAGAGCATAACCTTGTTTTAGAAGACTCCTCCTCATGGCATTTAAACAGACTGTCACAAGTGCAGAGCTGCAGCTTCTCACTGCACAGCAATGTGAAGCTGCTCCTGCACTCCATCTCACGGACTGAAAAACACCCCAAAAGATTCAAGAAGTAGTAATTATCCATTAAAATCAAGATAATGTTAAATAAAATGCTCCAGATTCATCAGTTTTATCCACAGTAATAAAGATAGTTGTCTTTTACTTTCCTTGTTTTCAAATTAGAGAAAGAAATCTATGACCACCCATAATAATCCCAGGTAGCGACCTCTGTAGCAGAGCAACAATATTTTATGGCAAACTCCTCGTTTCAGAGGTTTAGCCATTTTATTTGATATAACTGTCTGGAGCCCAGGAGTATCTCATTTGTACTCAGCCTTGATTGATGTGGAACAAACCAGCAGTGCTGCTAACTGGGTAATTATGATTCAGCTCTCCAGAATGACGCTTTTGAAGATTGCTGTTACTTCATGATTTTTCTGCAAAAAAATAACTAACTAAAATCACACCTGGAGCACAGCCCGTGCCAGGGGCTGTACTCCTGCTCCCCGCAGCTCCGGCGCCTGCTGGGGTCCCCAGCAAAGCTGCAGCTGCAGGACCTCTTAGCAGGGCGCTAAGGAACAACCACCTGGCAGATTTGGTACAAATTGAGATACTCATTCATATCCTACCCTGATGTCTAAGGTTATAGAGGTACCTTTCATTTTTTAAAGAAATAATGTAGCACTAGAAATCTCTGAAAATACAGACCGTGGAAAAAATAAATACTGCTAGCAATGTGTCATACAAAGTTTAAAAAAAAAAAAAAAACTATTTCTCTTCTTGCTGAAAACCTGCAGCTCTGGGGATACGTTAACCAACTGCCCTGCTCTGCGCTGAGCAAAGCGGGAAACAATTTGACTAGTCGGCTAGGAATGGCAGTGCCTCACGGGCCGGTTCTCACTCAGACATCCAGCTGAGCCCTTGAGATTTATTCTGTGGGGGACAAACCAAACCGATAGCGAATGCATAATCCAACCAGCCATTCCATGCTTTAGGTCTGATCCATGAGTTCCGCTGGCTCACGCGGCTCATCAGTTCCCAAGTGCAGGGCACAGTGTCTCTGCAGACAAGAGACGGGGCTTTTAGCAGCAGCGTAGTATGTGCAAGGCCTGTATTTTTAATGACAACACATAGTCTGACATCACGGGTAATTCACTATCTGCACACTCCAGTAATACCCTATCACCAGACCAACCAAAGAGATAAAACCCACAAAAATACTAAAAGCAGCTTTTTTAAATGCACCACCAAGTAACCTCGGATGCAGAGCTGGACTGCAAGCACACATCTTTATAGTTGCTTTTTCTACAGTGGCTTTTCTGTGAGACAGCCTTTTCCAGACAGGTATTATAATAAAAAGGTTGACAAAATCAAGAGCATTGGAGAGCTGTTAGGTAAGGAAAGACCAGAATTTTTGCTTATCTCAGTAACCTAACAGTCTACAGAAAGCTACAGAAAATACTATGCTGACATTCTGCCGGTAGAATGCAAGCTTCAATTAATTTTATTTTTCTTCTGAGTTTTGGGGCTTTTCAAACAAGATTGAAAAGCAGATCAGGTAGGGATGATTCCCACAGAAAGCACCAAGCCACATACCTACCCTTCTACGTTGGAGATGTAAGCACCAGATTGAGAGTTAGTACGTGCAGGCTTTGCTTCTGTCTCAAAGGATTATATTTTGGAATCTAAAAATCCAAGGAGCTCACAATTAGGAAAAATAAAATTCAGTTTCATTAACTCCTGTACAAAAATACAATAAGAAATTAATATTGCCGTAAGAGGAGTGTATTTTCATCCTGTACGTGCCTGTGTTGTAGAGTCGATCTCCATGGCCGCTGCAGAGCACGTGCAGGCTGGTGGCATTGAACTGGCCGTGTGGGCTGGAGCACTGGGGCTCTTCCCAGCGTGGAGCCACTCCGCAGTGGTGACGTGTGAGCCCCGGGGAGCCCCAAGTCAACAGCGAGGGTTCTTCTTCGCCAGAGCTTAGTAAGGAGTTAATTACTTGGGGGAGAGGATAGGCATTGCCTTAGAATCACAGTCATTGTGGTTGGAAAAGACCTTGGAGATGATCGAGTCCAAGCGTAAGATTATGGACTGCTTTGCTGCTTGGCTGGAGTTTGGGACACAGGGATGCAGAGCAGGCCATGGGTGCTGGGGCCAGGGAGGCAGGGCAGGACAACCCCAAGGAAGCGCTATGGGAAGAGCAGCCTCAGGCATCTGCGGGACAGAGGGCAACCGAGATTCAGACCTGAGGGAGAAGGGTGCAAGGAGAAGAGCAAGGAATAGAGACAGACAAATCAGACTCTCTCCACTGACAGCTCAGTTAAGACCTACCAACCATCCAACTCCCTAATCCGTTTTGTTGTGTTAAATGGGTAAGGTGAGATCGACCCTTAAGCCAGTGGCTCCTCATAAATGACAGGTCTCTTCTCTATTTAATCTGTAAAATATTCCCTATATTATGCTTAAGACATAACACATGGCCTAATATACCACATTTCAGAGTGTAATACAATATTAAAAAGAATATAAAAGAAGAAAAAGAGTAAATCAGAGAAAGAATACTCTGCATATACAAGCCAAAACATATCCTAGACCAGCAAGAAAGCAAGCTATGGTCTTCAAATAATAAATCTCTTTTGTTCACACTTATGTACTATGAAGTGATCTTGAACATCCAAATAAGCTGCAAATGATCTCTAAACACAGAATTAATAAACCTCATTAAGAGCCAGCATAGTATGTTTATGGATGAGCTTGGGCAGAATGGAAGCAGTAAAGACAAAAATGAACATGCAGATACAAGATGCAGAAGGTCTGGAGGGTTCTGAGGGAATGTGACTGCGCTTGCTCACGTCCCCTCAGCTCCACAGAACAAACCCGCAAGCTGCACGGCCTCCCAGGCCAGGAATCTCAGTGTACAGTACGAGGGGGAATTTTGTTCTACAGAATTCTTGAAGAATAGGCACCCTTAAATCAGGCATTTTAAAGTCCTGCCTCAAATGGGGATGCTGGATTTTTAGCACAGACTTCCTTTCTCCAGAATATTACTTAGCCATTGAAGTGGAAAATTTTAGGAAAAAAAAAAAAAACAGAATTTCACAATATTTCCCCATCAGTCTTTCCCTTTTAATCACATGATTTTCCCTTTCTCTATTCTTGAAGCATCATCTTTATTTATTTTCTCTTTTCTTTAGGCCAGACACCTAAAAGTGTGTGAGATTTGTGTGTTTGTTTGTTTGTTTGTTTGTTTTTAAAAGTTCCAGCCCCTTAAAACCTTTTCCCAGCTGGGTGGTGATTCATTAAATGGTAGTCCAGTTTACTAAGGAAGTTGACAGAACCATATTTTTAAGCACTTAGAAGCTAACCAATCAAGAGAATATCCAAACCTCAACTTACCTATAATTTTATAGGCATTATAATGATCATATCTCACAGCATTTTGATCATGTTCAGAATTATATCATTGTTTTTGGAATGATGACCTTGACTGACAGTATTTTCAAACACACTGTGAGCCGATCTCTTTTATTTTCTTTACAAAGACAACTGATAACGAGTAAAGTTATTTAGTTAACTGTACAGTCACATCCTGAAAACTCACTCTCCGGGACTTTCCCCTGAAGGCCTCCAACTTTCTCTCCTCTCTCGCAGCCTGCACAGAAAGCATCGTGTTATAAAGGAAACATGAAAGGAAAATTGTGAGGATGATGGCCCTTTCATCTGCAGGTCTTTGAAGAACAGGTATAGGGCAAATTCTTCTGATTCTTCCTGAATAATGTACTGTACCAGCCCCAGCAATAGTTCTGTGCTGTAAATAACTGCAGCAGAACAGATTTCTCGGTATTTTTGGCCCGAGTTCTGTGTTTGGAAGATGTTGCCTCACACTTGAAACTTTCTAGGGAAAGTTTTGTTTGAAAAGTTTGCATCCAAGATGGGATTTCAGAGAAGACGACAGCTCTGGAATAACTCTAGCTAACTCTAACTAACTCTAGCTAATTCCAGCTTACTGGAGCCTATGACTGCAATTCCCACGCAGCCTGTGGAAAGGACACAGCAGAACAGCAATTATGCAGGAAAAGAGGGACTCAGAAATGGACCCAGGGCACAAAGCCTCACGTAAGGTCCTCCTCACTCACCCGACTTCAGGAGCCATTCAGTATTCCAGGGTGGCTGTTACGGGCTATGATGCACTCACCTCGAGCCACACTTGAACCTGACAATGTGATTTCACGGTAATAGCTCCTGTTCACACAGGAGCTGCTGACAGCTCACTGAAAAAACAAATGAGTTTTAAGCCCGTATTTATAAGCTGCCATTACTGACCATAACTTTCACTGGTGTGTTTAGCAATGTGTATCGTGTATTTCTAGCATCAGGAAGTGCCTTTTCTAAATTTAAGCACAGCTCCAGCACACTCCAAGGCTGGATATAGGCCACACTGCAAGAGGAGCAGGGGTGCTGACGACGGCAGCTCCTTCCTCCCTTGTTGCTCCACTCCGGTACTCGCAGCTTCTTGCAGTTTCTTGCAGCAGACACTGGCCTGCCCCATCCCAGTGCCATGAAGCAGCTGGGTTATTCTCTCCTTGCCTGCCTTTTCTGCTGGAGTTTATCCGGCAGAAGGATTCCCACCGAGCCTTTAGATGCTCCCCTTGTTATTATAGCTATGGTTTTACACAACCCCGTGAGGCTCTTTCTGAGGGAGCAGGAGGTGAATCCCTCTTCTGGATCATGCAGCAGAATTCTCCCCATGGCTTCTAAGTGACTTGTGTCACACATTCAGTCCATATTCCATATCAGGACCTCCCTATGTATCAGTCACAATATCTGTATTGATAATACAAAACCTTCCTCTTCATATCTACTTTTGTTACCTCATAATAAACACTAATTTTGCAAACAAAGACATTGTCAAGTAATATACTACCTGGCACTGCTAATTTGCTCGGACAGATATACTATGGTCTGTATTAAACGTTGAGATTATTGAACATGTGCTTGTACAGAATTAATATTTTATAGCTTCTAGGTCCTGTGTGGGCTGGCTGTTCTCCTGGAATGCGCTAGCACCATGGAAACGTTGGGAGATATTTTCTCTTAATTGCTCGAATGGTTGACAGATAACAGTACAGTACCATGGAATTAAACTCCGCTTGCTGATGAATTCTGATGAGCTGCTATACTGTTTCTGTTGTCTTGGTTTTATTTTTAATCTTGGCAACATCTGTCCTTGTCCATTATAATTTCTTAAAGCTTTAATGTCAGTAGGTATTGTATCTGTATGATATGTAGCATATAATTACCACAACTATAACTCACATAGAGGTAAACTCTTAACTTAGAAAAATGTTTCTTTTGAGAAAGAACAGAATAAAAATGTCTTGAATGATTAAAAGCCTTAATGAAATGTTTTTCTTTTTAATTGTTATTTTTATGTCAAGAATCTAATTCTCTAAATGATTATGATAAACCCTTGGTTTTACAATTGTTTAAAAGTAGTATTTAAACATTGTTATTCGAAATTATTGACTGCAAATACAGGTAATTGTTTGGTTATAAATTGATTTTTTTGGTATTTTCCAAGTTAGAGTTGTACAATACTTTGCAGGACTGAGCTTTAGAAATCGTTGAGAATTATTACATCATGAAGCAGTTTTATAGAGCATCTTGGCTTTATGGAAGCATAGTATGCACTGTATGTATACTGTATACTGTAACCATTTGGGATGCATGTTATATCTACATAGGTGAAACGACAGTACAAAAGAGCTAGAGAAATAATACATCGACAAGTAAAAATTAATAATCTTATTAAAACACTTTTACAGCTGTATAATTTCCTTAGACATCAGTACTGGAGGCGAGTAGCTGTGCTCTTACCAGTGCAGTTCATTAAAACGAGTAAAGGAGATGGCAGCCTTGGTCAGCGGATCATTTGTGTCCTCCTTTTTGTCCAAGTTTGCACCTTACAGATGTTGGAGGTCTGAGTTTCTCAGATTGTGTAAGGTCCAGTACTCCCCATGCTCCCTGGCCTTCTAGGAGTTGATACCAGTAATTCAATGACCCAGACCCTCTTGAAACAGATTTTTTTTTTTTAAGTTTTGCAATATGAACAGAATTTAAATTTGGCCAAGTTCCCCACAGCAATCTAGCTTACCAGAACTATGTAGTCCAAGGCCAAATATTCAGTAATCACTGCTCCAGTTTGCTCAACTCTTCCCTCTGCAGAAAAGAGGCATGTTTAAATTCACTCATTCCAAGTTCAACTCCAAATTCATACTAAATTTTGTTATAGCAACAAGATAAACAACCACAAGCAATTAAAAGTATATCTATATTACAAATTAATCACACAAAAACGATGTAAGGCACTTGACAGTTTTCTATAGGAAAATATATTTTATTTTCTTTCTCCTGCTAATTTCTTTCTATACCAGAGAGAGAAGCAGAAGCAGTTTTCTCTTCTATATCAGAAGAGAAAGCAACAGAGGGAGGAGAACATTTATCTTCCAGCTGCTTTCATGTTTTGTGACTTTAACCACAAAAGATTAGGATCACAGGAAAAATAAGGAAATTCTGCTATATATGGCTATCTACACTGTGTACAAACAAAAACAGATGGCACATTAACTTTGAGAAAATATTTAATCTGCCCATATGAACTTGTGACATAAACAAACCTTCTCAGCATCACTTGTTCTACATTACATAGTGTCACTAGGGCAGGTTATGTACATTTGCTCAATACCATGGGACCTTTTGGTGCTTAATATAAATTACAGTAATTATCCTTAACTATAGAAGCAATAGCAAAAAAACATTCTTTATATAAGACAAGGATCTAGTACCAGGACTAAGCACAGCAACATCCCCTTTTCAACACAGGAGCACTGTTAGTACGAGCAGTTGAACCTACAGGCTTTACAGTGTGCGTCAGGCACAGGATATGGGAACCAGGAGTTCCTGGAGCACCTTCCACTTCCAAACGCCGAGTTTTTCCTGTAGTTTGCATGCTTTGGCACTTGGTCACTAGTAGGTTCAAGGCTGGACATACTTTAATCTAGTTTAGAGGCTGAGAAACAGAACAAGGAACAGGTTTTGTTTTATTTTTATTTATAGGAATCTTTGCACCAGCACACTATATTCCTTAAGAGAAATCCCTAAAGCTAAGGCTGAGCCTTTGCCCTAACTGAAATGCTAATATAAATTCATACCCTGGATGGAGTCTGAAGCAGGTGCAGTTTCTAGCACCATTGTCATCTTTTTCTCAAAAGTTTTTCATAAATGTTCTAAACAGCAAATTCTGAAGTATTCTCAAGTATTCTCAGGGGAATTTTCCTGATTTTAATCAAACCATATCACACACACAAGAGGAAAAGAAGAACTCTCTTTATAGGTGATAGACTGTGACTGATAGTCTAGAGGGAAATGAAAGATTTTTAGTCACCCTGTCCCTATAATAACAGGTACATGTAAAGCCTTCACATGACAGTGGGGTTTGAGAGCTGAGAGATTTTTTTCTGTCTCTGGGTTGATTTGCTTCATGTTCTCTGTTAAAACTCTCAAGAAGTCAATGTTCAAGAGAGCCAAATGCTATTAGTGCTATTAATATTATTAGCATTAATATGTCATTTAAAACATGCACTAAGCTTTAGTAAGATTTAGACGGTAAAAAGTTTTACACAAATGGCTCTGAGCCCAATCCCAAACTCCAAAGGAGACGTCTCTAGAATAGAGGAGAGGGATTGCAGTTCTGCACTTGGATATAGGTGCCCAACACGCAAATGCATGGGCTTACAGCAGCTCTGGCATCACCAAGCACATTCCTGGGCACACAGACAACTACCTTCCAAATCTTTCTAGAAAATAGCATTTTTTCTCCCTCTGTGAGAATTCCAACAGAATATGAGTTTTTCACTAGCCAAACAAGAAGTGCCATAGTTCAGCTGCAGGAATTTGTCCTTTCTTGACAAGACTGTAGGTAAATATATACTTAGGAGCTGTCGTGTTCTATGGGGGAAGCCTCCCCAGAGCATAAGTTTCATATTTCCTTATGAATTCACCTATAGGAGAGCAGATGAGTTCTGAGGTTAACTTCAGACATTGAACTGCCTAAACTTGGCACTTCTAAGAGGAAACGTTCAAAGTGTTACATGGTGCTTGACTTGCATTGAAATTAAGAGTAGGCGTGAAATCCTGCATGTTGGGTTGAAAATGTAAGGATTAATGTAAATACTGCGTGTTTTGTCTGATCAGTAAGTAGGAAAATGTTTATATCCCAGCCTGAATTTAGATAACAGATGTAAGAAGTATGTTTCTGTTAAACCACATGCACAAGGGCCATTCGCAGCGATGTTAATGCCCTGGAAACAATAATGCTAACGTTAACAAAAGAAATTCATGCACAGAGAAATAGGTCTCTTTGGTTGAAAAGCAGAGCTCGGTGGGGTAACTAACCTACGTACATCAGTGAGAAACAGCCAGGTAACCAGGTGCCTTTTACGCATACACGGAGCTGAAAATATACGTAACTGGCGCTGCAGAAGCATGACTCCTTCACATCGCTCTTTGTCTGTAGAGATGTGCCAAACTACCCACATTTCCATCAGCATCATTCAAGACTAAATCAAATCAAGTTTCAGCATATTATTACACAATTTTTGGCACTGGTAAATCTGTATACGTATATCTATTCTAAAATTAGAGATGTTTAAAATGAGTAATTGAGGGGAAAAAATGTAGCTGAAAAGAATTGAAAACCAAGCGAGTCATGGGTGGGGTTGGTTGCATTTCCCACTACTGAGATTGCTCAACATTTAAGACTGGGTCATATAACAAACAGCTCATATCAGAAAATATTTGGTATTTCACTAGTGTTTACATTCTACTTCAGGTACAGCAAAGATTTTTCCTTCTTTAATGTGCACTTTTAAGACTCATTTTCCAAAGGCAGCGTGGTTCAGGAACGCAGAGCTCCTCCGGGGCCCTGAACGGGGAACTTGCATTTCAATCTCCCCTAATCCTCATGCTACACCTCTTCTGTTCTGGTCATCTCTAAATCATTGCTATTGTGCTGTTTTTGCAAAAATGTAGGGTTTGTATCTATTAGATGACATCCCCAGATGGGGCATGACATGAAACCCAACACTACCACCTACAAGCTCCCTGCTATCCTCTGGGGCAGTCCTCAGCTCCATCATGCTGATTTCTTTGCAGATCTGTCCTTTCATTCCTACTCTTTCTAGTCTCTCTACTTATTCACAAGAGATTAGTCAAACCATTTTTTTATACAGCTACAGTCAAAGTCCTTCCCTTCTTCTCAAATGTTCTAACACTTGGCTCTAAATGTAGAAAAATCCTGGATTTTTTTAGGTTCTTAAATTCACCAGTTCAGTTAATGGTTTAGCACTTCTTTTGTTTATCAGAAACTGCTCGACTGGAACCAAGAACCTTTATTTCCAGCATTCTATTTAACCAAGTCACCTACTATTGCATGAAGGTCATATTTAACAACAAGCTCTAAAATACTTTGCAAACAGTATCGCCTCTTTTGGAATCAATGAATATTTGGCTAGAAACTGAATAGCTGTAACCTAAAATAAAGGATATCATCTGAAATTAGCATGGACTGTGATCTGGAAAAAGAAACAAAAAGACTGTCATTTTTGTAGAAAGTTTACGGATAAAATAATTATGAAATTTAACAAAATATTTACTCATACAACAAACTCCAACTCTATTCATAGTAAATTACATCGTCGTGTTACTATGACACCAAGGCAAGTATGTAAGAGAATTGCATTGACGGTGCTCATGGAAAAGTACTATGCCAGTGTTAGAGGCTGTAAAGTAGAGATGGTGCTGTCACCAAGAGCAAATAGTGAATAGTTACAAATATTATGAAATGCTCAAGAAGAATATGACTATTCCTCATTCTCTCCTATGATAATTATGTCTTCTTCTCTTTTTAATGTATATTGAAATGAATGCTCATGTTAATGCAACAAAATGAACAGAACTACAGAAGACAAGCAGTATCATCAACTGCAAAATGTTTCATTTTATCTTTGTAAGAACACGTATCTTATCAAAATCAGAATCATTAGGTAATACAATTAAAGTGCACACAAGCAGATGATTTCTTGGGGGGAAGAAGACAAGGGGGAAACTCAGCAGCACCCCCAATCTCTTGTCAGAACAGTGGTTCCTGCATGTTAATCATGCAAATATTTATCAAGCCTCTCACTCCTTCAGCATATAGATCCTGCCCTTATTTCCCAGGACCAATTTGTTCTCTCCATCTTCCCTTTAGGATTGTTCCTGGAGTCCATTGTTTCTAATCAAATCACAGCATATTTCTTGCATATTTTTTCTCCTGTTTAGCTAATTTCAGCTTTTCTGTGTCGGCCCTCCAAGATAAATATTTGCATAAACAAGGTCTACCCTCTAGAGCTTTTCTGCATATCTATCACCCAGGAGCCAGCAGGGATACTAGTAATAGGAATACCAAAAGCCTACAGGAAGGAGAGGTACACGGCTTGTTGGTACAAAACAGGAGCTCCTGCATCACCCCTGGTCTTCCGTGCACCCTGCACAGGACCCGCAGCTGCTGCTCCGATGCTCCCAGGACTCCTTCCTCAAGGCTGGTACCTCTGGGACAAAGGGAAGTTACAGCAGTGATACAAGGGCTTTCACTGAGGCTGCTGCTTTTCTTGCTTTCTCTTTCCAGGTAGGGCAAAAATAGAAATTATTTCGTGCTCAACAGTTTTACAGGGTCCATGAAAAAACAATAAAGGCACCATCTGCCCCTACAACACCCAAGAAGCTACAGCACCAAGAAGCACTCAAAGTAAGACTAGCAAGAGATGGAAGAACATGAACTCTGCCACTTTTACAGTTCTTTCTTCAACTAGAATCAAGTTTTTCACTTGAGTTACTGCCCAGCCAGTAGACCCAGAGAGCTAGAGGATTTCAGGGACTTTTCAATGACCTCTTTTCCCCACAGTTTTCTCTCTGGCTGCTCCCCAGACTTTCAGGAAGGCTTCCATTTCCCATAAGCTGCTATAAGATACTGGGCCAAGCAGAGCCGGGCCATACAAGCCTAATCCAGGAGCTCAGGGACAGCTCACAGCAGCACCTACAGGCTCCACCATATGAACCATCCTGCCCAGACAAGCTGCTTCCCAAGCTGACCAGCATTACTGGGGAGATTCCAGCCTGCGCTAACACAAACCCGAAATAATGCATTTCTCATAGCATGATGCTGCCTTTCATAAACAAGAACTTTAAGTACAAAAGATGATGTCTACTGACTCCAAATAAAATGCTGGTAAGTTCTCTTTGAAAAAATGGCTTATTCCTTTTCCTGAGGCGTGCATATAGTGACAGATAAGCCAAATGCAGTAAAAATGTTAGATGCAAAGGTCTGGAAAGCAAGCAATAATAGCCTTGCTGATGTGCAATGAACGTGGTGTACATTGAAAGCCTAGCGCTGGTACACCCCGACTGTAAAAGTAACATGAAAATTGCATGAACATTTGTTAAACCAACATGCTATCATTAAGTTGCATTAACCAGATAAGAGCTGGTTTTCACTTTGCCTCAGCTGCTCTCAGAAAAAAAAAAAACTTCTCAAGACTAAAAAAAAAAAAAAGAAAGAAAAAAAAAAAGCAAAAAAGCAACACCACCACCATGCGGCAGAAATCAATCACATCCCCACAAAATCCTGCAGGAAGACAAGCCCTGAAACCAGCAAAGAAAGGCCATGCTACATCTTGGTTTTAAATGGTCACAGGTTCTTGAATTCACATGCAGATCTCAGTGTTTCAGACATTACATGGACTTCTGCTGCTATTTCCCTCTGCAGTACAGGATGCTGCACTAGGGGTCATGGATTACTGGTCTGCTTTGATTTTCCAGAATACACTGCATTGCTTCCCAGTACTTATTAGATGTTTCGGATGTTAACAGATATACGACTGTTGATACTACACAAAGTTACAGGGAATACCCATGGAATAATAACATTGAAACAGGGTAGATTCTTTCCTTATAGTCATTCTGGTATTGACCGGTAGAAATAGCCTATTTGCAAAATGCTGCTTCAAATTATAATAAAACATCTGACAGCAAAATGGAAACAAGAGATTACACTGATGTAGTAGGCCAAGCTTGTGATCCCTTAATATGTTCGTCTATTCGCTCTTTCCAGTTGCTTGGATCTTCCAACTTACTTTCTAAGTCAAAGATAACTATGCCTTACATTTGGGGAAAAAAAATGCAACATCAGATGATGAAATAAGTGGAATGAAATCATCAGTAACCACCTTGAGGTCGTATGCATACAATAGCTTAACCTAAAAATAAAACAATGAAGGGTATATTTTTAATAAAGGGAGATAGATACTACAGAAATTCGTGCGATGCAATGATGCAGAAAAGATCATATGTTGTCAAGAGATTCGATTATAATTAAACCTAGTGTTTAAACCTTCACCTGCTATACTGTCTGAATATATAATACAATTTAAATGTCTTATAGCAAATTTAAAAAGAAGGAAAGACCTCTGATCCAGTAGTTCATAACTATAAACTCATTATGCCCAGACAATCACTGATTACGAAGTTATTGTTCCACAAACATGCCATTCCAGAGTGCTGTGAGCAGGCAAACTCTCCTGCTGCTGCAGAGCAAGAACGCTGCAGCCTGCCGAGGCGGAGCAGCCTGGCCACGGGCTGCTTTACACCGCTCCGTGCAGACCCCTGCACCGGCAACGCTGTTCATAGATTCATTCCTCCAGGCCCTAAGTACAAGAGTACCTAGAGATTTGGGGAGTAGCTAAGTTACATAGGTGATTTTGGCCTCAAGATTATTTCCGGGGTATGTTTAAATGTGTTTTAACAAACTCGTTCCAGAATCTACTCAATTAAATTTTTACTCAACGGACATACCCCTCTAATATCCTTCTAAAAATGACAGACAGTAGTAGAGTACATGAGACTGCATGAAAAACAAGCACAGCTTTTACAGGAATCCTAAAAGGGCTGCAGGAATACCTGCTCTGTGATGCTGGCATTTAATAGAAACTTAGGATAAACTCACAGGCGGAGACTGTCCATCCGATATGGAGACTGGACAGTCAGCTGGTTGATATTTGGATAACAAAAAGCTGTTGAGCTAGATAGCTAGGGACATTTTGGCAAAGTATAGAATACTCCAACGGGAGGTTAGAAATTTAGACAACTGTGGACCAATATGGTATAAAGCTGTTCCTATGGCTGCTAAGAATTGTGTCACTAATCTGAAATTTCTGAAGATACAGCCGAGCCCCAAGACACAGCACGTCAGCTGGGTGAGAGGGCAGCAGTGTGAAGGCACAAACGGCTCCACACCGGCAGCTCAGCAAGAACCAGGGTGCCACAGAGGGAAAGCAGCTCTGTCCTGTGAGCAAGGAAACTCTAGGCCTTGCTGTAGCAGCTAGCGAAGACAGAGCTGATTAATGTCATATTTTTTCTATGTGTATCTCCCGCCAATATTGCAGAGAGTTATATAATAAAAAACATATATGTGACCCCATCCTTTGATGTTTTGAGCAATCGCCTATCAAATTGCTCTACTATGAATCTTTTTAATGTATACTTTGCATGGAGGGTTACAACCAAATGAATGATTTAGTAACAAAATGTTTGGAGTAAACCAATTGAGGAAAACGGCAGAGGGCGTGTGCAATCAAGTTGGATTTGAGCACCAGCTGCTCCACATTTGTAGAATAAAAGATCTGATGAACTAATCTGGGAGGAAAGTAGGCCCATCTGCACTGCCGCTCAGAAAGGAAAGCAACAAATTGTAAGCAACTGCGCAAGAGGATTATGTTTTTCAGACTGATTTGGTTAAAACTGCAAGTTTTAAAGAAAAGTAAACACTTTGGTGGATAAGTGCAGCAGGGGGTGGGAGGAGGAATGCTTATATATAAAACAATTGTTATTTAAAGTAGAGTCAGAAAATCAGTTTTCTTTTAAAGTAAGAGATTGATTTAATGGAGTTCAATAAAAAGCAGGTTCTACTTAGACTGTAAATACTGACTTTTGAGCCTCACAGCCTTTCCTAGTCTATTCCTCTGCTCTGTATTTCCTGAGTTCTCTCCGCCTTCACTCTCCATGATTTAGGACTCTCTAACTTTTCTTTCCCTGGTCATTGCATAATGATCAACAGTTCCCAGACCATTCTTTCTCCCAGCCAGAAAAGATATATTTTTTTAAAGCATCTAGATAACTGTTTTCTCTACACTTTTATCACATAGATAATTAAAAATAGTCCAGCCATACTGCATGCATGAAGGTGCTGGTTGATTTGAAGTGCTGCCAATTTTTTCATTTCATCATATATTTCAAAGAACTGATAGCTCAGCATAAGCAAGAACAGCAAAAGGCATTGGCATTTCCATTAAAATTAAATAACTTTTTGTTGTTGTAACCAAAATGATCTGAGAAATACTTTTCAGAGAGCAAGTAAATACCCAAAGGAATTTCCTCCTGTCTGGAGAAAAGTCTATGAGATAGCAGCCAGAAACATCCAGCTACTGCAGTGGTTCTGTCAGCAACCTGTAGGCACTGCATAACAATGAAGCTCTACAGAACGGAGATAATGTTCTGATTTATTCCAAGAACACACTTAGGAAGAATTATTTTACTAATAACACGTTGTTATATACATAGAATAATGCAGCAACCTACACAGTACAGCTCACAGCATCTAAGGCAATGGTTTAAATACAAAGGTATCAGTTTTAAGTACTGCAGCACAGGCAAGTAGCCTGTTTTCTTTTTTTTTTTTCCCTTCTCCTTTCTCCTGGATCCCTCTACCTGTGTGTCTATTCCAAGGTTTCTTTCTGAATTTTGCTGGTGCAGAAATTGTAGCTCTCAACATGTAACAGCAGGATTTTCAATAGCCTTGAGACATCCAAGACTCACTATGGAAAACTGAATTGAAAAGTCACTGCTCAAATAGCTCCTGTTAGATGTGGGGTTACAAATCAGTATGCTTTGTGCTATGAGTCTTGCATATACTGTAATTATCTGAGAAATCTCTCAGAGTTTTCCCCCCAGAAGCAGTAAATTTATTGGTAGTGTAAGCAGCTCAACCTTTTAGTCACCATATTATTTAAGAAAAGATTTTCAAATGCAATTAAATAACGGACTTGGATTTTCAAAAGCACAGAGGATGTCAAAGTACCTAATTCATTCAAAAAAAAAATCCTTAAAATTCAGAAGTCAAAATTTTAGGTAGATACTGATCTACTTAGCAGTGCAACATGTAACTGATCTATAAGACTACCTCTTGCATATTCTAAATCCTAATCCTTTCTGCTATTACTATCTCCCATTGTAGTTTTCTGTCTTTTTGATATCTAGTTTAGAGAGGCAGCACTGTTCTCCTTGCTGTTTTGAAGATACAGTATCCGATTCTTCTGTATACAAGGATGCCCACTAGGAGATAATATAATGCTCATGTATATTTAATACTCTAGGACTTTAAAAAAAAAAAAAAAAAAAAAAAAAAAAAAAAAAAAACTTAT